>JAKCWG010000593.1:0-85896 GCA_021464415.1 Lonicera japonica
TACTTAATCGTACGTCGAAGCGAAGACATTGCTTTCCTTTCAAATCTCGTGGCCAGACCATTATTGCAGGTCAAGTAATTGAGAGCCAAATGGTATGACGATGAGTTAGCAAATGCCGAGATCAACTTCAATCCGGAAATGAAGTGGAGGTTTCACATTAGGTACTGATGGTGGATTGAGATATAAAGAAAAACTAGTTGTACCAAGGTTTAACAACGAACTTAAAGAAGCCATCATGCCGAGGCTCATAAATTCGAGATTTTCTATCCATCCAGGAGGCACTAAGATGTACCGAGATTTAAAACGTACTTATTGGTGGCAAGGAATGAAACGAGATGTGGCTCAATTTATTTCTCGCTGCTTAACTTGTCAAAGGATAAAGATTGAACACCAGAAGCCTGCGGGTCAACTTCAACCTCTCCCTATCCCGGAGTGGAAATGGGACAATATCACAATGGATTTTCTGATGGGTTTACCGAGTACGCAGCGGAAGCACAACGCAGTTTGGGTCATTGTGGATAGACTTACCAAGTCGGCTCATTTCCTACCAATTCGGGAGACAGATTCTTTGGAGAAGTTGGCAAAACTCTACATTAACGAGATCGTTCGACTTCACGGCATCCCAGTTTCAATAGTGTCAGACCGTGATTCTAGATTTACTTCACATTTTTGGGAAGCACTTCAGCGCTCGTTGGGCACGCGATTGGATTTTAGTACAGCTTTTCATCCGCAGACTGATGGGCAATCTAAGCGGACAATTCAAATCCTTGAGGATATGCTGCGAGCCTGTATACTTGAATTTCGTGGAAATTGGGATGAGTACCTACCACTCGCCGAGTTTGCCTATAATAATAGTTTTCAATCCAGTATCGGAATGGCTCCATTCGAAGCATTATATGGAAGACCATGCAAATCTCCCGTTTGTTGGATTGAGGCAGGTGAAGCAGCTATTTTAGGACCGCAGTTGGTGCAAGACACTACGGAGAAGATCAAACTTATCAAACAGCGGTTACTAACTGCCCAAAGCCGACAAAAGAGTTACGCCGACAAGAGAAGACGACCACTTGAGTTTGAAGTGGGTGACTATGTATTTCTTAAGGTCAAGCCTCGACATGGTATTGTCCGTTTTGGCAACAAGGGAAAGTTAGCCCCTCGGTATATAGGGCCGTTTGAAATTATTCAGCGCGTTGGTTCAGTTTCATATCGCCTAGCATTGCCATCACAGTTACAACGAATCCATGATGTATTCCATGTGTCCATGCTTTGGAGGTATATTCCTGATCCTTCACATGTAACTCCGATTGAGGAACTTGAAGTTAATGAAGATGTGTCCTATGAGACTCATCCTATAGCAGTGGTTGACCGGAAGGAACAAGTTCTTCGTAACAAGGTTATCCCGCTCGTCAAGGTAATATGGCAACATCACGGGACGGAAGAAGCTACGTGGGAGCTGGAGTCAGAGATACAAACTAAGTACCCACACTTATTATAATAAGGTAATTTCCTTTCCTTCTATTTTAATTTCGAAGACGAAATTTCTTAAGGAGGGGAGGTTGTAACACCCGTAGGGTAAATGTACTACATTTTATGTCCGAGACACGAGAGTGTGCTTGAGCCGTATCTGAATGTAGAAAATACTTCCACACTATTTTAGAGATGTTATTACATTCATCTTTTAAGTTGGAAGGGTTATGTGGAGTACCCGAGTCGAAATTCGCAAAATCTCACATTTTAAAACTTACCGACAAACCGACCTAGGTCATTCGAGGGTCATATACTTTCATTTTAGATCATAATGGGACCTAATTTATGTCATTGGAAAGGTATTTCAATTTCCAAGAACTTTCGTGTTTGCCCGGAACCCAATTTCCACTTCTCGTTGGTCAAAATAAGGTTGCAAGATCAGTTGGTGGCATAAGCAAGCAAATCTGAGGATGAACCAATTTCCAGAACCATGTAGTCGACTACATGAACTGTAGTGTAGTCGACTACATTGCCCTGTAGCAGTCAAAATTGATATTTTTAAGCCTTGACTCGATTTTTTTTACACCTTCAACCCTCTCTTCTTCTCCACTTCGACCTGAACCCATGGAGAGAGCTTGAGGGAAGTGAGGAATTGTAGAAATGAGTTCATGAGTGTAATCTTAACACATATATCACCCAAATCAAGGATCAAACACATAAGCTCCATCATCTTCTTCATTTCTTCACATCCTCCAAGCTAGGGCTCAAAACTATACAAGGGTATCTTGCGTCTCCGTCGTATAGAGCTCGATCCGCGGCTCAAGTGGGGAAGATTTGGCACTATCGAGGTAGGAACACTAGTATTAAAACCTATTTTGAAATTTTATGCACCCAATCACCATTTTTATACAAATTTGGGGATTTTCTACGTATACACCTATCCCTGCGTATATATACACTTTGGGTCTACAAAGTTTGATGGAAATGGTTAATTATTACTTTTAAATCATAGTATATCATATTTCCCCTTGTATTTCTTCCATTTCCTTGATTTATGTTAAACCCTTGTCCTGGCCTCTAGCGCGCAGGTACTTATTAGTCCGTATAGTAAAGTTAACTTGTGATACACACTTTATACCACTTGTTACTCATGAAATGAACTCTTATGTCATTTTTCAAGATATATATGACCTTATCATTATTATTGGGGTATTGATGATTTTTTTTATACTGAGTAGCCAACACCGCTCGTACCAGGTAGATGGTTATTACCAGTAGCGTATAGCCTTAGTGGCTACGTGAGATTATTGTAGCGTATGCCTTTGTGGCTGCGTGAGGTAGCGTATGCCTGTGTGGCTGCGTGAGGTAGCGTCTAGCTGGACCTGGTAGGTGGTCCCTACCTTGGGCAGAAGAAACCGAGTGCCGGCTATCTCTGTACAGTAGATATTATAAAAAAATCCTAGACGTGAGTATTATACATGGTTGATACGATGTAGGCCTGGTCGCGGTGTCTTGAGACTATGTATATATTACATTGTTTACACACATGTTTATGACTTATGTATACGGACTAATTACGAACTCACTTTATAAAGCTTCTCCTACATATACATGTTTTTCTCACAATTCCTATAGTTCCTACTGGGCCCGTTTGGCTCACAGTTTTTCCTACACAGGTACTTCTAAGGATGGGACGGGACGAGCTGATAAGGGAAAGGTCTACAAGTCTTAGTCTCCTCTGATACTGTAGTGTGAGGGCCTTTCACTACAGAAAGGCCATGTTATCTATTTTATTGTACCATAACTCAACTTATATTATGTAGCCATGCTTGTGTCATCTATGTAGCCTACTTGAGGTTATGGAGACTATATTGTGTATAACTATTTTGTGACAGTTATGTATTGCTAATGTATGTATTTTGCGGATATTTACTTTTCTTAAATTTTTATTCTTTTGGTTATTTATAGTGGGTTGGAGGAACATGTCTATGGTTGAATGTTAGCCTAATGTGGACAAGTGACTTACATTTTAGTTAACCGGTGCGCAACGGTACAGACTAATCTGTAAGGCACGAGTTAACAGGAGGAGAAGCTACAGTTCTAGCATGTTCCCAGTTGATTTTGTTTTATGTTCTTGACCTTTGCATATTGGCCTTCTTCGCCAGAGTTATTTATCTTTTTACTCATTTCCGCCGTCGCGTACGGCTCCGTGATCAACCGTGTTCCGGAGGTTCTCCCTCCTAACGGAACTCGGGGCATCACAATTGAGCTATGGTTTCATGATATGAAGCAAGATATGCCAAATAAACTCGATTCTCCCGTAGTATGTGATATCTACGGGATGTCCCCTCGGGTGTATATGTATTTAGTTGATATGATTGAACTAGTAAATGGTTTTGGTATGCACCAAGGGACAAGTGTGAGCTTCAATGAGGTTTATATGGAATATGTTGTTTCTAGCTTACATTTAGAGCATGTTGTGCACGTTTGCATCATTATTGTGTCAACCTGACATCTTGAGGATATCTTGGCAAGTTTCGGAGCCTCCTTATGACATATGGTGTGAAAAATATCTCTTGGGTGAACTATATCTCGTATCCATGTTATGGATGGCTTTCTATGCTCTTAAGGCATTCTTGAATGTGTGATTATCTCTCTTCAGGAGTTCTTATTCGTTTGGGGATATATTCTCGGCTACGTTGTATGGTGGGATGTTGCCCACAGTGATCAGTATCTATGTTTGGGCCTTCCGTCGGTGAAGGGAAATAATTTTGGTTAGTGCTTGCCGGTATAAAAAATAGGCAGGGCCTGGTGCCCTTGGGTTGAAAAGCCATATACCTCCTGGGGGTCAGCAAGTCATCGGCTGTATAGAGACAGCGGTGAGCAGTCCGAAAATCTAGACAACGGCAAGGCACTAATATTCTAGTTGACATGAAATGAGCTATTGACGTGATATGGTGGACTGTTGTCCAAATTGTTATTATCTGTTGATATTCACCCAAGACGGAGAGGCCATATTATGATCTCGATCTTATGTCTCTTGAGGGCGGTCTGGCCCATGTTATGAATGTTCATGGATTGATCTTCTAGCGGGGCGGTGAAGCCCACTGTTGTTGTTACAATTATAATTCCTGATAAGGACCGGCTATGGTCTTGGACAGGCAGACTCATATTATTTGCTATCTCAGCTCACTCATATTCTTGTGATTCGACGTAACGGTTGACATAACGGAGGTAACCTGCATAAGCATGAGCATGCATGGTTTTGTGAAATTATGATAAGTTACAAATCATGTTTGAATTGTAGTATGAAAAGGTTTACTTTGTTTAAAGTAACGAATCAATAAATGTTTTCAAAGTCGTTCCCTTTTACTCCCCCTGCTGGGCGATATGCTCACCCCATTTTTTTTAAACTATATAGGTATTCAGGAGTCCAAAGTGGGCATGGATACAACGGGATGGGGGACTTGTTATTAGCTCTAATACGGACTCATTTTTGTCATGTATATGTTCTCTCGGGAAGCCACGGCTAGTCCGAAATGTAGTATATTCATTTGGGTTACTTAGTTGGTTATGTAACATGAATATGTATATGCTTGTATGTTTGTGTGCAGTACAAACATCATCAATATGATTATGAATTTATTGTTTGACACGCATGAGATTACTGTTTGTATTTCTTTATGCATTTCCATATATACTCATTTTAGTCAATCTAAGATGGGTTAGTAGCACTGCAGGTCTTAATTACTGGTGTTGTCTTGTAGATTAAGGCGGGAGTGTTACACCGGCCCATTCGAATGGAAAAAGGCGTAGTACACAAGCACTAACTAGCTATCAGCACAAATAATGGAATTTCTCCCTGAATGAACTCGATGAAATTCTATCTCAATTAGTGTGGCATCACTTGAGGAAAATTCTACTTATTCTCTTTGTAGTAAAATTATATAGCGTGGGGGAGTTATATGCATGTATAACTCAATCTCATGTTACTCCACCCCTCTATAATCCCGATCTCAAATACATAGCTTAAAGGTACGTCACTCTATACGCTCGAGCTTAGGGCTGACCTCATTCTAAGGAGAAATCAAAATTGTTCTTACAAGCCATCAGGATGATTACATCTCATCCTAGATGACCGCCTATTGGAGGTTCCATAATTCCTCCAGTAAAAGTTAATGGTGAGGTTTTGAGTATCATGCTTCCACCAATTATCAGATGTGGTAAAACACCTTAACTTTCCCCCTAAAGTTTTGTCTAGCAACTAGTTTAAGCTGAAGTCTAAAACATCAAATATATATGTGATCTCCGCACTAATACTCGAAGGAAGTTGAAAGATTCCATCTAAGTCCGTACATCGTTCTCTATGACCAAAACATATGAATACTTAAAGCTCAAAGGTTGTGTGTAGACACAAGACTCTATTCCGAGGAGCTTCCATTATTCTATTTTCTCATACCACCCCAAATAGGTGTCTATGCATAAGGATTAAGAAAATTCTTTAAGAAGGTCAGGTTTTTTGAAACCAAAAATCATGAGGATCAATTAAAGACCCGTTCTTGGGCTTGCATATGCCACATTAGTCAAACACAAGAGAGGTTCTAAGACCAGATTTATTGAGCCATTAACTAGACAATCATCATTACTAGCCACCATAGCTTAGACATCTAACGGACACTTCTGCTGCATTACTCTGATGAACCTCCCTAATTAGAGGAATGAGGGTTTCCTTCAAAGGTATTCGTAATGAATTCCTTATCATGATGAAATAAACGAACTAACAATGATTAAAGAATGACATATCTAATGGATCCTAGTAAAGGTTCTCGTCTCGAAGGAATACAATAACTATTAATACTCACTGAATGTTAGAATTTCTTTGGTGATCCTCACAACCTCCATATCTAGACCTGGACTCCAAAATAAATACACTACCAAACTTGTTCATCCTCGTAATTTCCACTTCGGCCATTAAGGAATTTATACTACATTCTAAGGATAAGATTGCGCGTTCGACGTGAGCATACTCCCACAAAAGGAGGTTCCTAAAGGCATGAGAGTCTAACCAATACCGGAGCGATCGAGTAAGAACTAATCATCATATACTTCTCGTAATTATGGACCTATGTACTCAGGCATAATCACAATCACCAAAAAAATTAAAAAGAATAGTCATATGCTAGGTTCACCCCAAGAGAACCAAAAAGAAAACAGTGGATAAACACGAGAATAATATGTTAATGACAACTCTTTCATGAGTATGTCACGCTCCATCTCTCGTTAACAACAATGGATTGGTGATTTATAAGATAGTCATTCGTTGGCCTGCGGATAACTATAACATAATTCAACAGTCGCCTATTGCTCACTTAGCTGTAGAACTAATCCCGAGTGCCAAAACGTGTATGTGAAAAAAGATAACAAGAGCCAAGAATTAAGATATTTAGCAAAAGAGGCCAAAAATAATCTTAAGGTAAATTTTTTTATGAACGAGTGTAGCTAAGGAGAACTAACATCTCGTTTCACGATACTTCCATCTTCCAAGTTCCTAACGGTAGAAAATCCTTATCGCACGATAACATGTTAAAGAAAAGAGACGTATCACTATCTATCTCTTTAAACCTGGATCTACCCATAAAGCCCTCAAATATAATCGAACTTATACCTCTGATACCAACTTATGATGCCTCGAATCTCGTTATGAGGTTTGGACCTCTGAGACCCAGTTAATCACGGTGTCGTGCTCGACGGCGGGTTGGAATGCATAACTTAGAACTGATATAATATAAAATTTCAAATAAGGCTGCATTTTTCTAAAACATTTGGCATGTGGAGTCTATAATTTCAATAAAACCAACCTGTAAATTATAAAGAAAGTTTAAATAGAAACAGAACTCCACACTTTTGAAGTCATAAATCATCAAGTAGTTCAGTAAACAACAATTCCTCCAACTAGGTCCCAATAGTTTATAAAACGCCTTGTACATTACTTTCATATAAAATTGAATACAATAATGATACAAATTATACAACTTATATTAATATATATATATGGATCATGAGATATAAGTCGTCCACGGATTACCACAACATATACAGTCACCAGAGGTTTTCTATCGAGTGCTCGTGCACCCTAAGGAAGTACCTGCAAAACTGGTTTGGAAAATGAGAGTGAGCCAAACACGGGCTCATTGGGAACTATAAGGTTTTTATTAGCAAAATACATTTTTAAAACCATGCATATGTGTATATATACCATTTTATATGAAGTGCATGTCAAATACTATCCTGGCCCCGATTATATAATAAGAATTTATCAACAAGGTACAAAAATGTTACTATAACAAAGTATCATAAGGAAATATATCGTAGGACAATTGTAGGCACCAATCTAGTAACCGTCAATCTCCTTTCACATCTAACATCTAGGATTTACTCAACTATGCACAGCGATCGTGATCTAAGCCCCCAAGGCTAGGGTATGTAGCCTTCAAGGCTGGGTCCCCCCATGGACCACCTGGCTGGTGTAGGGTATGCCACCTCGCGGGGTCCCCGTACAGACCATAGAGTATGCCGCTATGAAAGAGGGATACCTCTACATGGACAGGGTATGTAGCCGCCTAGGCTAAGTCAACCCATTGACCATTAGTGCCTTACAAAGCCGAGAAATCAATACAATATATCCTCCCAAAGAATATACTTATTTATAATACACACGCACACATATATATACATATATATCTATCTATCTCTCAAGTATAACTATAATTACCAAGAGCTTATCTTAACTCATATAAGCCATCTATACCGGTGCTAGGTACACAGGATTAATGACCACAATAACCACCTCGACTCAGGGTGTAATACCCCTAGCCTTATTTTGCTTGTAAAACTCTCGTCGTATTTCGTGTAGTTGATAACTTGTATTTCGGCTAACGTTCTTATGGTGTAATGTACCTACTTTTAGTTTCAATCCTTGGACACGTTGTTATAGTGTAATTAAGTTTGAATAATCAATCGTTTCATCATTCGAGTTGTCCGAATTGAAAATGAGATGTTAAACGTGTGTTTTGATTTTACGCGATTTGCTAAATTTTGGCCAATTTGGAGAGGTCATAACTTCTTCTTCTGATATCCAAATGACTCCCCATTTGTGGGCAAATCTTCCTCTCATTCACCTCTACAAGTTTCGTGTTTGTCCCAAGTCAAGATTCGGACGTTTCGAGGCTCATAGTGAGCTTTTAAGGTGACAATTTGTTGCAGCAGTCACCATGATCGATCATGGTACACTCCATGATCAATCATGGGCACACTAGAGCACTCCAGAACACTTCAAGATCGATCATGGGGGGACCATGATCGATCATGGTAAGCTTGTAAGTCGTATTTGACCAATTTTGACCCGAAAACTCACCCTTTTAACCCCATTTCTCCCACACCTTCGACATAACCATTCCAAGAGAGAGTGAGGGTCTTGAGAGCAACCCAAGGGAGGGTTCTTTGGAGCTTGGAAGGCATCCAATCCATTGAGCCACACAGGATTACCATTAAAAATAAGTACCCTCTTCCGCGTATAAATGATCTATTCGACCAACTTCGAGGCGCTTATTTCTTCTCTAAGATTGATTTGCGATCAGGTTAACATCAACTAGGTGTCCGTGAGACGGATATCCCCAAAACAGCCTTTCGTACCCGCTATGGTCACTTTGAATTCCTGGTCATGCCTTTTGGGCTAACCAATGCACCGGCCGCATTCATGGACCTTATGAATCGCATTTTTTGACCTTTCTTAGATCAGTTTGTGGTGGTTTTTGTTGATGATATCCTTATTTATTCTCGTTCCGAGGTCGAGCATAAGAAGCATCTTTGTATTGCTCTTCAGCTACTTAGAAATCACTAGCTCTATGCAAAGTTCTCCAAATGTGATTTTTGGAGGGATGAGGTGAAATTTTTGGGACACGTTGTTTCGCGAGGAGGTATCTCTGTGGATCCCGCTAAAGTGGAGGCCGTCTTGAATTGGAACCGTCCCACCAATGTGTCAGAGATTCGTAGCTTTCTTGGGCTGGCTGGTTACTACCGGCGATTTGTCGAAAATTTCTCACGCATAGCCATTCCATTTACACGCCTTACGCAAAAGGGTGTACCCTTTGTATGGGATGATAGTTGTGAAGAATCCTTTAATGAGTTGAAGTACCGCTTGATCACTGCTCCAATTCTTGCCATGCCAGAGAGAGGCTTAGGATATGTTATCTACTGTGATGCATCCCGGTTAGGATTGGGTTGTGTCCTCATGCAACTTGAACATGTAATTGCATATGCGTCTCGTCAGTTGAAGACTCACGAGAAGAATTATCCAACTCATGATCTTGAACTTGCTGCCATTGTTTTTGCATTGAAGGTATGGCGCCATTACCTGTATGGAGAACGATTTGAGGTATTCTCTAATCACAAAAGCCTTAAGTATATCTTTACACAGAAGGATCTTAAGCTAAGACAACGTCGATGGGTTGAATACTTAGAGGACTACGATTTTACTCTTCAATATCATTCGGGTAAAGCCAACGTTGTAGCTGATACACTTAGTCGCAAATCACAAGGTTCCATTTCTGCTTTGAGGTGTCGCGAGTGGAGATTACTTGAGGAACTCCAGCGATACAAACTGGTGGTTCGTCATAGGCAAAACATAGCCTTCTTGTCTAATCTTATAGCTACTCCGGTTCTGAATAACCAAGTAATTGGGTGTCAAGGAAGTGATGGAGATTTGGTAGACTGTCGGAATAAAATTCTGATTGGTGAGCAAGTAGAAAATGTCACCCTGGGTGAGGATGGAGGCCTTCGATATAAAGGGAGATTAATAGTGCCATGTTCTAACAATGAACTAAAACAAACAATCCTAGCCGAAGCACATAATTCCCAGTTTACCATTCATCCAGGTAGTACCAAGATGTACCGAGATCTGAAACGCACTTATTGGTGGCAGGGTATGAAACGTGATGTAGCAACCTTTGTTTCACATTGCCTGTCGTGCCAACGTATCAAAATTGAATACCAGAAACCCGGAGGACAACTTTAGCCTCTTCATATTCCCGAGTGGAAGTGGGAAAACATTACTATGGACTTCCTCATGGGATTGCCGAGAACACAAAAGAAGCATGATGCAGTATAGGTAATTGTTGACCAACTCACTAAATCATCGATCCCATTTCTTATCGATTCGTGAAATTGATTCTTTAGAAAAGCTAGCAAAACTCTATGTCTATGAAATAGTTAGGCTCCATGGAGTACCATTGTCAATTGTTTCTGATCGTGACCCTCGTTTTACATCCCGATTTTGGGAAGCTCTCTAGCAAGCCATGGGCACGAGATTGACTTTTAGTTCAGCATTCCATCCTCAAACCGATGGGCAGTCAGAGAGGACAATCCAAATTCTTGAGGATATGCTTAGAGCATGTGTTTTAGATTTTCGGGGTAATTGGGATGACTACCTCCCTCTAGCCGAATTCGCCTACAATAATAGCTTTCAAACCAGTATTGGTATGGATGAGGCCTTGTATGGCAGACCCTGTAGATCGCCAGTGTGTTGGGTCGAAGCCGGGGAAGCTTCATTACTTCAACCGCAATTAGTTCAAGAAACCACTGAGAAGATCAAGATGATCAAACAACGGTTGATGACGGCCCAAAGTCATTAGAAAAGTTACGCTGATAGGAGGCGTCAACCTCTTGAGTTTGAAGTGGGTGACTATGTCTTTCTTAAAGTCAAGCCTCGCCATAGCGTGGTGCGCTTTGGAAACAAGGGGAAGTTGGCTCCGAGGTATATTGGACCGTTTGAAGTAACTCAGCGTGTAGGAGCGGTCTCTTATCGTTTAGCTTAGCCCCCTTCACTACAATGTGTTCACAATGTATTCCATGTATCCATGCTTCGTAAATATTACCGGATCCCTCTCATATTGTCCCGACTGAAGAACTTGAAATCAATGAGAATGTATCTTATGAGACATGTCCAATAGCTGTGGTCGATCGCAAAGAATAAGTTCTTCGTAATAGAGTAATTCCTTTGCTGAAAGTCATCTGGCGACATCATGGCATGGAAGAAGCCACGTGGGAGCTCAAGTCGGAAATTCAGGCAAAATACTTAAATTTATTCAATTAAGGTACCCTCTAACCTTACTTACCCTAATTTCGAGGACGAAATTTCCTAAGGAGGGGAGGTTGTAATACCGCTAGCCTTATTTTTCTTTTAAAACTCTCGTCGTATTTCGTGTAGTTGATAACTTGTATTTCGGCTAGCGTTCTTATGGTGTAATGTACCTACTTGTAGTTTCAAGCCTTGGACATGTTTTTATAGTGTAATTAAGTTTGAATAATCAATCGTTTCATCATTCGAGTGGTCCGAATTGAAAATGAGATGTTAAACATGTGTTTTGATTCTACGCGATTTGCTAAATTTTGGCCAATTTTGAGAGGTCATAACTTCTTCATCCGATATCCAAATGACTCCCTTTTACGGCCAAATCTTCCTCTCATTCCCCTCTACAAGTTTCGTGTTTGTCCCGAGTCAAGATTCGAACGTTTCGAGGCTCATCCTGAGCTTTGAAGGTGACAGTTTGTTGCAGCAGTCACCATGATCGATCATGGTACACTCCATGATCGATCATGGGCACACTATAGCACTCCAGAACACTTCAAGATCGATCATGGGGGGACCATGATCGATCATGGTAAGCCTGTAAGTCATATTTGACCAATTTTGACCCGAAAACTCACCCTTTTAACCCCATTTCTCCCACACCTTCAACATAACCATTCCAAGGGAGAGTGAGGGTCTTGAGAGCAACCCAATGGAGGGTTCTTTGGAGCTTGGAATGCATCCAATCCATTGAGCCACGCTTTGGCTTCCGAATCATCCTCTTCTCCTTAAAGCTTGGCGAAGCTTTAGGGATTCAATTTCTTGGGGAGAAGACACCGCCAAACCATCAATTTTGGAATTTGAGCTTCATAGAGGTGGGAATCTAGTATCAAAACTATTTTTCTAACTTGTTATGGTTTGATTCTCACTATACCATCTATTTGTTCAAAAACCCTAAGTTATCTACACATGCTTTGGGTGTATGATGAGATTATGTTGTAATGTTTAAATTAATGGTTCTAGTAGCCTATATGTTGATTAAATAGCATGATTCAACTATGGTTTCTTATCAAATACTTGCTACGCATATTTATATAAACTGATAATGATCCAAGTGGTTGGATTTCTTTATAAAATATTTATTAAACAAGTTGTTCTACTTATTGAGATGGTTTATATAAAAACCCTCATGTTGGATACATTATGAGTTTTATGTGTGACAGTTGGTTTATTGCTAGTGCTAGTCCATGATAGGTCCCAGGTTCGTCTCTAACGATTGAGACTTAAGTTGGGACAGAGAGCCCCTGGGTGCAAGACCCGAAACCGTGCACGAAAAATAATGGGAGGCCCTGCTGCCGCGTGGTTGAAAGGCCACGAAATGCAGACTTGGTTGTACGCTTGGATAGACGCGGTTATCATTGAGACTTGTGATTCGTGAGTTCTGGGGTGAAGCCCGTATCATTTGTATTACAAGGTTGTTGATATAAGCTACTTTCATATATGTGTGTATATAACGGGTAAAGAAGGCCTTACCACCTTTTCTAAATTTAATTTATTATATGATTCCCACTGAGTCAGTTTGGCTCACTTCTACTATTTTCTATATAGGTACTTCTACAGGTTCGTCGGGAAAGGGGAAAAGGAAGGACGACGCTTCTTAGACTGCCTCATTTTCTACCTTATAGTTAATTGAGGGTCCTTCGAATGGAAGGACCATTAGGAAATCAATATCATCACTTCGAATGGGGAGTCACACAGGGTGTGTTTAATATACATATGCCATTAGGAAATCAATATCATCACTTGGTTACATCCATGTAATACTTAAATTATTCTAAAAAGAGTGTTAGTAGTTTATTTGAAATAAACACTTGGTTTGTTAATACACTATCCATAATGTACTTAGTCCACTGAATAGCGTAAGTACATCATGAATATAATCACCATATCGTCTAGTAGAGAAAGTATGCATTAACCCAACTTTTACTAAGTATGTAACTAATTTTGGAAAGCAAGGTTATTACTAAAATAGTGATTTCCTACCAAAGTCATGATATTAATTATCCAATGGCATATTTATACATCGTTTACACCATACAACATGATGCATACACAACCCATCTCGTATGCTAAAGAGGAATATAAGTATACAACTCTTCATAGCCTTATACACTTACTAACTAAGCTTAAAATGCAAATATGGAGTTTCTTGTGTATTTATCACATTAATTCCCCAACGACTTGAAAACCTAAGTAAAGAAATTACATATATATATATATATAGTCAAAGGTACCAGATTTACGTCTAGACCAATCCAATTTATAACCTGGCTCAGGACCCCTTTAGTCAACTGACTAATCCCATCAGTCGAGTGATGGGTAAAATCTAGTGCACTGTTACTATTTTGTTCATAACTTCTTGCTCGGAACTTCAATTGAGGTGATCTTTATGTCCAAGAAAAAGGTAATTCAAAGGCCTTCAACTTCCTAAGAGGAAGGGTCCTCAAATTTTGGATGCATCATTCCAAGATATCCACCGAAGACAGCACTCTGCCGAAGTGTTCCGAACAACTAGATTTCAACAATCTGCTTACTTTGCAAGCTGATTCAACCACCGAGGATTGTGATTTGGCTTTTGGTCAAAACATCAAAGTTGTAGAGGGTATTGAGCTGAAGACGTGGCCTCAAACGGAGAGTCATTTGGACATTGGAAGAAAAAGTTAGGGCCTCCCAAAGTTGGCCAAAAATTAACTTTTTTGAAAAGTTCAAAGTACGCGATCACTCGCCGTTTTCGATTCGGGCCACCCGAAAAATGAAACAATTGATCTTACAAACATGATATACCTAATATGACATGCTGGAGGTGTCGGTTCAAATACAAGAGGCTCAAAACCTAATGTTCACAATCTAACGGCAATAAAGCCTTAACCGGGTTGAAGAAGAGAATTGGCTCGGAAACGAAATACGAGATGTTATAATCGGTATCTACATTGGCCAAGTTATTTAGTTAAGCAACATCTAAAATGAGAAAAGGATTTACCTCTTCATATATGAAATGTGGAGAGAGGCTTCCAGAAGCAAGCCATGGGGAGAATTCTGTTGAGTAATCAGGTCCTAACATCCCGTTTTGAGTTTCTTTATACTTCCAAAGAAAATCATAAAAATGCATAATGATTCAAAGAAACTTCATTTGGTGTTGAGCAATGGTACTCAACCCAAAAAAAGTCTCAAAAGCACAATCCAAAAATAACTTTCAACCAATTAGATGATTCATCACTTTCTCTCTCCAAGACTCCTATACAAATGTGTGGCTCAAATTCATTTGGACAACACCTTTTGGGACATTTTTTGGGCTCCATGGCATTTCTCTTTTGTGATTATATATTAATTTATTATTATATAGGTTATTAGCTGTTACAAGCGTATCTCTTTTATGTCCTTTTCCATCTTTTATTTATTTTACTACTTATTAGATTGGACGGGAGTACGGGACTAACAGGACTTGAACCCGCAACTTCCACCATGAAAGGGCGGTGCTCTTACCAACTGAACTACAATCCCATGGAAATAAAGAATCTAACGGAATGATTTTTATGAATCAGAATTAGCAAGTAGTTTGAAATGTGAATTGAATCTGATATTCAAACAAGTCTGAACCAGACACAGATGAAATGTAATTCCTTTGAATGACTCTTCTTTGTTCCATATCAATGGTAATCAGTCACTATTGCAACAACTTGTTCCAAGACAAGTTTGCCAACAATTCGAACTGGGATCCATCTCAAAAAGAGGGGAAAAATATTTAAGAAACCCAAAACGAAGTTAAGGGTGTTGAAATACAGAGGACAATAGCTAATACCTTCGTTGGACAATAGCCAATAGCTATAGTGTCAACTTAGGACATGTTATTTGGTGCAAAACTCAATGCGTATAGAGCCCTACATCTTCTTGGAAAAACTCACAAGAATCACTAAAGTGCATTATATACTTCCATACAGCCATCCATACTAACAAAATACTCGGACATCCAATCTTCATATCCCCTCTTGTGATATTGGGTGAGTTCTTGTAAAGTACTTCAATTTTTATTGCACACCTAACAATTTGTTTAAGGCATGGACCTAGTCTAGGTAATTTACACCTTTCGATTTTGAGGGTTTAGGGTTTAAGCACCATCCACGGAAAAGGTGCCAACTCAATCAAGTGGGAAAATCATCTTTTAAAAGAGCTCTAATAAAAAAGTAGAATGCATAATTGGTGATTGGAGAAGACAAATAAGAGAGAGAGAGAGAGAGAGAGAGAGAGAGAGAGATTAGCAGTGTTCTAAAAATACCCGCCTATGGCTGATTATACCCTCCTAGGCGCTAGGCGGTGGTTTGCTGCATAGCAGCTGCCTAGTCAATCAGGATTGATTCTGCAGAACTAAGGGAGTTTTTCGCACCTTTTTGATTGGGGTTTTAGACTTTGGCCACCATTAATAATGCATAATTAGACTTTGGCCATCTTTTTGTTTAGAATTAAACTTTAGCCACCATTTTGTAACTTTTGTTAACTAAACCATTAGTTAGGTTTTTTTTTCCCAGTTATACTCTTGTGGTTAAAGTCTAATATATATAAATAACTAGTGTCTAAAGTCATATATAACAGATAAAGCTATTTTTGTTTTTTCTACAATATTATTATTATCAACTACACATTCGAGTAGCCTTTAAGGTCTTGCTGGAGATTCCAACTATGTGATGGTTTAACATGATTAATTGTATTTTTGAGACACTGCTAGCCAATTCAATTAGCAACTTTGATGAGTTTAAGAACCTCTTTGTCACACGCTTTGTGACAAACATAAAGAAGAAGAAAGGAGTTCAACGAACTTCTTGCTCTAAGTATAGAG
The DNA here is from genome assembly GCA_021464415.1 of Lonicera japonica. NCBI lineage: Eukaryota > Viridiplantae > Streptophyta > Magnoliopsida > Dipsacales > Caprifoliaceae > Lonicera > Lonicera japonica. The sequence goes on from JAKCWG010000593.1 coordinate 16,482, forward strand.
CTTGATGAGACCATTTAAGAGTACAACTCTAGGTACTGGCGGTGAGACCATGCAACATATACACTAAATAACCTATATTTAATTTACGCCAAGACATGCCACCAAGACCATAAAGGCTACTCAAAGTGTAGTAGATGATTGTAGAAAAAAAACAAAAATACATGTTATCAGCAATATTAGATTTTATCACTAGTTATTTATATTTATTAGACTTTAGTCACAAGGGTATAATTGGGAAAAAAAAAACCTACATAACGGTCCAGTTAACAGAAGTTACAAAATGGTGGCTAAAGTCTAATTTTAAACGAAAAAACAACAAAAAGTTTAATTATGCATGATTACAGTGGCCAAAGTCTAAAACTACCTTTTTGTTTTTATATTCTTGTTTTTATAACTGAATTATGAGAAATGTTAGGTTAACAAACTCTTAATGTCACTTTTAGAAGTAAAGTTAGAATCTTGAAAGATTATATCTTTAATATATATATATATACTTGATGACTAGTCCCCACATAGGCGCTCTATACCGCCCTAGGTCCACCCAATGCATTGTAGAACATTGGGGTGGGCTGCCACACTATGCGGCGTTTGGGGGGTGTTTTTCTCTCCTACTTTCTCTCTCTCCTATTTTAATCTCTCTCTCTCTCTACACTCTATTAACATACCACAGAACATTTGTTTTATCTCTTTTTTACCATAGCTCTCTTTTCACACCCAAGTAAGCAGGACAAAATACTCTACTTATCATACCACAAAGTTCTGCACTGTGAATGCTCTAAGGACGCTTCTAAATCTTTGTCCACTAAAAGTTTTTTTGACTTGTCAACTATACCCTTACCGCAAATATTTTTATTTCCAGATTTCCATGGGTGGTATCTAAGCCTCACCAAGCGCCACCTGAGCTCCAAAGAGGCTGCCAAATCTCAGAGAGTGGGCAGCAGTGGTGGAGGCGGCCGACAGCCGGCGGTGATTAAATTTAAAAAAATGGAGGAATGGTATTTTAGGTATAGAAAAAGCTGTGTCCTTATTTTTGAAATGAAAAGGTAAGGTGTTTAATTCCTTTGGATTTAATTGTGGAGGAAGCACTTTAAACCCATTACCACAAAGAAAAAACAGCAGCTGATATGGGAAAATCTCGTCTGGAAGCCAAGAAATGGGGACACAAACTTAAAAGAAACAGTACCTTAGGAAACTGAGTATAGACATCGGGCAAAGTGCTACAATTGAATGGGAGGTCATCTATATGGTACATGCTATTACCCCAAATCAATTCTAGCCTGCTACTGTTTGCAGAACTTGGGTGCTTTGATAACACTCTAGATGATGGTAGCACAACACGCTGCAAATTTATGTTGACCAATCTCTCTACATTCACCTCTTCACTGCAAGTTTCTTTGTGGGCGTACACCTATTATTACAATAGACACCCATGTAATTCATTTGAATTGAGAAGTCAAAGAATTTAATAAATCTGTAGCCAGTAGCCAAAGGAAGAAACATAAAGTGCTGAAGTTCATTAACCATGTGTACTCCATATGTTTCTACAAGTTTAGGGAGGATTTCCTCAGGCTTCCCATCTCGAATTAGCAGGTTTAGGGCCCGCTTCATTAAATTTCTTTTCTAGTCTGCCAAACATTCTATATGAAATTGTGCTCTCAAAGCTGCAACAGAAGAGCCATTTTACGAGGCTATTTTACAAGTCTCTAAAACGTTCACTTCAAGTCAGGTTAACATCGCACATTAAGAACAGAAAAATCGTAGGTTTTAACAGTAGTCTGCCTTAGAGGAAAACTAAAGCAAAATGTGTCAATCTACTGTTTTCGACCCGATAAAAATAATAGTTCATGCTTCGTAAAATTGCCAAGATGTTAAGAGGAAAAGGAAAGGCTTAGACGTTGAATTAGTTGAAGAGCGAGATAATAAGAGAATTCTATTGCATTTCAAAGCATACAAATAAAATGAATTTGAAGGGCAAGCCAAAAAAGGTTTAAATACGGTAACAACCCTTGATTAATTTAATGACATCGATCAACGATTTACCAAATCTAAACTTAATGAAGAGTAAAACAGATTGCTAAAGTCTTGCCAATAAACTAGACCCTTCTCTAGATCACTAAAATCTTTGTGAGAGGGGTGTTAGCATATACTAGTAAAGGGGAATTTTTGTCTTTAATAAAGAGCTCTCGCTTTTTTCTCTTTTATCTTTCATGTAGCATATGTTTCTTAAGACCTGTACAATGTAGTTCTTTTCCTTTTCTCATCTACTTCTCTTTTTGAATTATTTGATTAATCTAAACCTTCATAAGGTAATTAGAATCCATATGGGCCATTCAAGCGTGTGGAGAATGAGCATAGTGTGTGTAGACCAGTCACCACTTTCATCTCATCTCCTCCTAGGTGCCTGGTCACATTTATCTCGTTAAGCTCAATTATCTCCTTCATCTTATCTCTTTAAGCTCAATTCATTTGTCTGCGACTGTAGTATAACCAAGGAACTGCATCTTGGTCATTCAGAAACACGAGTAATTCAAATAATCACAATTTTTTTATGTCATACGAGATTAAAAAAATTGTCAAAATGTGATGCTTCATTTCTTGCAAAGAAAAACTAGCAGTCTTCTTGAATTCTATAATGGCCAAAAATAAGTAGTCTAAATTTTCTTTCTACCTGTGTTATAATTCTCTTCTCCAACAATTCAAAGTGAAAGGACCGTGTGAGTCTGTGTTTATGTGTATGTCAAACAAAAAAGCAAAGAGAGGATACAGGATGATTAAGGCAGGTAGACAAGATACCAATAAAAAGTATCCCCAATGGTTTAGTTAGAAAATAGTATATTGAATATGGATTTTAACGGTCTTTGACGGTAAGTTAATGAAGTGATAATAAATTAGAACGGATGGCGGTTTCAGACCATCTATAGACCAAAAAAAGTAACTTTTACTAAAATGAAAAAAAAAACAAGAGAAGTTCATTCATTTTTATTTTTATTTTTTACAATTAAGAGAATCACCACTGGTATGTCATGTAAATATTACAAGCCATAACCTGTGTCAAAGGCGCCAAGTCCAATTTACCCCTTATAGATCTTGTCAACACTTAAAATGGCATCCTTCATTTAAGTGCTCCCTTTTTTATCCCCCAAGGCTAGACATTCATCTAATATATTTTTAGGATTCAAAATTGACATGCCAAAATAATTTTACGCAAAAAAAGGTGGATTGTGTGTGGTTCTTCAATGGTTTGCTGCCATGAATGGGTGCGCTTAGTATGTTTTCACATTTTAATTTTCTTTCACATACATACATATACCATTGGTGATGTTGTAGCTAAAAATATTTGAAGGTGCAGTTTGAATTTCGAATGGTTCTTTCTAAGGGCATTCACAACCGGTAGGGTAAAAAGGGGAAGAAGTGGGGAAAGTATGCCTCATAAGCGCACACGGTTAAACTTAGTAAACACTATTTCGTAGTACAAGTGTCTGGCAAAGATAAGATTTTTTAAGTTCGCTAACAAACGCCAACCAGATAGGCGTCTGTGTCCAATTGCCAACCAAATTGGAGCCGGGTGTCCATACGCCAATCTAACTAGCAAGGAATGCTTTCTCTGTCTACCTTTTACTCTCTCTCTACACTCTTTCTCCTCCTTTACTCTATCTCTACTCTCTCTCACTCTTTAAATACGGTACAACATTTATTTTGTCTATCTTCTTTACCGCACCACTATTTCAAACACCTATTTAAACATGTGGTTAAGTTTGCCTCTTTAAATATGGTGCAACATTTATTTTATCTATCTCCTTTACCATACCACTATTTCAAACACGTATTTAAACAACATATGTTTATGTTTGCCATTGTGGACACTCTAACATACCCATGAATAAAATGAATGCAAATTAGAGCATCCACAATGGATAATATATATATCCCATGAATCAAATGAATGCAAATTAGAGCATCCACAATCGATAGTATATATATAGGATAAGTAGGGCATACTTATCCTATAAGAGCACACAAGAAGTAGTATAGGTAGTGATTGCCATTGTGGACGCTCTAACATGCCCATGACTAAAATGAATGCAAATTATAGCATCCACAATGGATAGTATATATAGGATAAGTAGGGCATACTTATCCGATAAGAGCACACAAGAAGTAGTATAGGTAGGATAAAACAGTTCCATATAGATAAAGTGAAGTTTACTTAAGTTCCATATCATATGCTGATTTGTTAAGCGGGACAAGGCCTATATACACGTTTCACCATCAAATGCCAATCTGTTAGGCGTGAGATGGCTTCTCTCTCCTCCCTTTTTTTTCTGTACACTATCTCTTAAAATACCACACAATATCTATTTTTATATCTCTTTTTCATTTTATCACTATTTCACCACTGAAGTTGGATAAACATATCCTACTTACCGCTCTTAAATTTGCCGTTGTGTATACTCTTACAACAATAAAGCTTCATAATTCACACAAAATTCAAGCACAAAACCAATAATCAATCAAACAAACAAACAATAAAATGGGTTTTAGACAAAAACAGAATGTAAGAATTAAGATGTTCTGAATATATATATAAATACCTCCAGTTTTAGGGAAACCAAAGTAATGGGTAATCCCAAAAAGTCTGGGGTCGAAACAATAGAGAGGCAAAACAGCCTCTGAAGAAATCCACGCTCTGAATAAAGCCTCATTGTTCAATACCCTCAGATCATTCCTGAACCAAACAATTTCTATCCCCTTTCCATTTCGCTTGGTAGGAACTATAGAATTATTATTATCATTATACGAATACCTTTTTAAGGTTTGCTCTGAAATTCTATCTCATCTGAATTAGACTCTGGAATTTGATGATACCCAAATGCTCATTTGTGAGGCAAATTTGATGATTATGATGATGTGGGGGGGGGGGGGGGATTGGAATTTTAGTGAAGCGAGATGGTGAGAGGATGTTGGTTTTTTAAAGTTCTAGCAGTTGGAACCACTGGCGTGGCAATGTCTTGTCCGCTCACCCTGTTGAGAGGCGGAACGTAAGTGGTCAAAATTTATCGTATTAAAAACGCAATTTACACTCTAATTTGTTGCAATCACCCTCTTTTAGAATTTAATTAAAAATATATTTTAACACATTTTTATTTATCAAAAACACCTTATTTTATTACTACATATTAGACAAATATTTAATAACACTCTTCCTATTTGAGATGTGTTTACGTGAGTGTAATCACATCCCATTCCCCATTGCTTGGTGTTAAAGGGAGTTTTACCAACAAATTTTCCCTGACAGGCCTAGTGTATATAACTATACTCACTTCTTAGTATGCAAACCTTAGGGTGTTAGTGATAATAAATTTATATTTGAAGGGTGTTTGTGACAAATACGGGGACGTAAATAATACCACTAAAAATTTATCGTTTTAAAAATGCGAAGACGAAATTATGGCCGTTAGTATAGTTAAAAAAACAAAAGAAGAGATTTTTTCACCTCACCTTCAAGTTGGAACAATGGGAACTCCATTTTTCTTTTCCCTCTTACTATGGCTGACCACCATGTATATAAAAATGCTGGCGGACGACGAAGAGAAGGAACCGTCGCAAGAAACAAGACTTGACGGCAATGATGGTTCCAATGAGAGAGAAGACTGTGATAACAATTATCAGTAGAGACATCAACGATTTTGGATTGAGAGAATGACATAGCTAGAGAGGGGATTTAATTAATTTTCCGACATAAATTTTTAGGGTTTGTACTTCGTAAAAATATGTATGTAAAAGAAAGTGAGCTATTTATATTTTTAGACTAACTAGTTTATGAGCTAGTGCAGCTAGTTGTCAATATAGTTACTATTGTTGTATTTTAAAGAACTAAATTAATATCAATTTGAAAGTGTAGATAATTAAGATTCAAACCAACAAAAATTGAAATAATGAAGTTGGAATCATTGATGGAAGAAGATTTACATCAAATATTTAAAAAGGTAACGACTACAGATTTAAAAGCAAGACTTCTTTTTAGACGACATTCATTGTGCAAAAGTTTTCATTGTTGATAGCTTCTGAATTAATTAGTACTTCTACTGTGGACATTGATGCACCACTAGATAGGGTTACGTAAAGTTGGCCGTGAGATAATACTGGTTGAGGTAGGTAAATGCCAACATGAGGTATTATTTATCTCTGTATTTAACCGTCATGGCGATCGAAACAAAGTCGTATTGGAAATTGCTTCCTTTTGAATTGGAATGGGCATCATTCGTTTTCAGTTTGTCAAAGTGGTATTTGAGGCAGCAGAACCATGTCCAGCAAATTGCCCAATCGATATTTCAGCTTGAATGACATGGTCCTTAAGATTCTTACAAACCATTCTTGTTCCATTGCATAAGCCCTTTGGACAATAATATAAGTGGGCAATTTATTTCAAATACCAGTTTATGAGGCAGAAACCGATCTTGAGTAAATGATAATCATTTCTTTATTTTCCGATTGCCTAGAAAGGACAACAGAAAGATCTTGTTATTTTCTTCTAAAATCTAGAGTGATTTAGTCGGATATATAAAAAAGTTTTCATTCTTAAACATATATATGGTTATTGAGACTAGATTGGAAGCGCTTTCTTTTGTGTTCGTACACAATGAACACCGCCAATAGAATTGGTTTCCAATTTGAGGACAATAATGTAATTTACTGTAAAACCTGCTCGCGCAACTGAGTCTTCACTAGTGCTGAGAAACAAACATAATAGAAGTTTATATTCCACTTTTTGAACTGCTAGAAGCATCTTATTTGAAATCGTCACTCATGGCAGCTACTATACCACCTGAGAAGACAATCGTAGCATTTAACGTAGAAAGAATGAAAAATCCCTTCTACTGAACAGAATCAAAAGTAAACATGCATACATACATCTATAGCATGGGCTTGTAGCCTCTTATTTTCTAGGAGTGTTCTCCAACAGAAGAAGGATGATAAGGAACGGGAATCAAGTACAAATCATTTTTTCTTCTGACTGTCAACCCAAAGTCCTCAGTCATATCTAGTTCTTCTTGCGTCGATCCATTTGGGAGCGTCCAGTTGAAGTGGTACAACAATTGTGCAAGTGGCAGCTCAGCATTAGCTATACCAAAGAACATGCCTGGACATATCCTTCTTCCAGCACCAAATGGTATATATTCAAAATTTGATCCCTTGTAATCAATTGAACTATCAAGAAATCTCTCTGGTTTAAATACCTCGGCATCAGGCCAATGTCTGGGATCTCGGCCTATTGCCCATGCATTAACAATTACTCTACTTTTCGCAGGTATCACATGTCCGTTAATTTCACATTGCTCACTGTTTTCTCGTGGAACTAACAGAGGAGCAGATGGGTGTAGCCTCAAGGTTTCTTTGATTACTGATTGCAAGTATTTTAACTCCTGAAGGCCCTTTTCATCAGCATTTCTTCTATCGTTGAAGACTTTTCTTACCTCAGCTTGGGCCCTTTTCATCTCTCTTGGGTTCTTAATCATTTCTGACATTGCCCACTCCACAAGTGTTGATGATGTTTCACTCCCATCACTGAAAATGTCCTGAAATAGCATTCATAGACTTTTAGTTTAGGGTTATTGATAAATCCTGCCAATTCTGTACAGTGAACTTCCAACATAGACAAAATTGAAAAAATAACTAAGCACATAAGGTAGATGCTAAAACCATAGAATATGGATAAATAGATAGAGAAACCACTAACCATGATTACTGCTTTGACAGTGTTGTCGGTTACTGGAAATTCAAGGTTACCATCCTTCTGAATTCTTAGAAGAACATCAACGAGATCCTCGTTCACTTCTCCCTTGCTAATTTTCGAAGTTCTGTTCCTCTCTCTGTGTTCAAAGACAATGTTTTCAAGTATCTTATCCAATTTTCCATGCAACTTCTCAAGCCTGGGTCGCAATCTACTGATCGACTGAAGCAATTTGACTGAAGGGTACATGTCAGCAATGGTAAAGCCTGCTGTTACCTTTACGGCTTCCTCAATGAGTGTTATGAATGTTTCTTGGTCTTTACTTTTTTTCCCCAACGCAGTCCGTGCGGTAATGCCATATGTTAGGGAGAAAATCTGCTTGCTTAGGTTGGTTGCTGACCCCGCATTCAAAGAAATTGCTTTAACAAGATTCAAGACCTCCTCTTCCCTAATTGATCGAAATGTTTGGACATGCTTTGAACTCAAGAGCTCTATTGTGCAAATTTTTCGCAATTGTCTCCAGTAATCTCCGTAGGGGGAGAAGCCAATGTCTGAGCAGTTATAAGAGAGAATTATTGGACCAAGAATGTAGGGTCTTTCAGCAAAGATGATACCGTGTGTCTTCAGAACCTCTTCGGCTATTTTCGGATAAGAAACAACAACAGTGGGAATCTCGCCAAGTCGGAGGTACATGAGTGGTCCATATTTGTTGGCCAAGTCTCTTAGGATATGATGGGTTAGTGAGCCAACAAGCTGGTGCAAGTTTCCTATGAGAGGCAGTTGCCTTGGCCCTGGAGGAAGTTTTTCTGTTGAGCTTTTGTCCTTAGACTTCTTTAAAAAATTTATAAGCGTGAAAAGAAATAGAAGGAAAGGAAAGAGGAGGGAGAAATAGGGGTACTGGAGCTCCATGAGGATTGTAGAGTGTGCTATCGACTTATTAGCGGAACTGAATTTATAGTGAAAGATTTTTCACCCCTCGATGCTGGTCGAACAATTTGAAAAGACCATTATAGTTTCGGCTGAACTGTGTCATCCCTATTGTTCTTGGTTAATGTACGTTTTTCACGTGTTGGAAATTTCTTTGTAATTATACAAATTTTTTTATCGCTCTCTTTTTCTGGTGACAGAGATCATTATTTGTATATTTATCACGTGTCTCAAAACACGAGATATTGCTTTAAACTCAACACATAAGAAACTACAGATATTATTACTGTTACGTAAAGTTGGAGTTTTTTTTTATGTTTTTGAAAAATAAATTGGGAGAAGGGAAAACCAAAGCAAGCCCTAAAGTAAGTATTTTTGTATATTCCTAAATCCCATATAGGAGAGAAGAAAAATCTTTCATGGGTTTTAATCAGAAAAAATTTGACTAAGAGATTGAACCATTGGGGTACTAAACTTTTGTGCTATTGGGTGAAAACTTGTGCCGACTTGGGCTTGCTTTCTTTTTAAACAAATTTTTTTTATTAAAAATAAAATTATTTTTTGAATTTCAAAATTTGCCTTTTGACTTAGTCTCACTCTGTTAGTTTTGGATAGCTCCTACTATCGCCTTTCTCTCCCTCAATGCAATGGAAGGTAATATCCTTCTTTAAAATTTTGTCTTCTACCTAAAAAAAAAATTTTTAAAAATTACGAAACATATCTCCATTGTTTTTAAAAATTTTACTGTAAAAATGGACAATAATGTCTTCGAAATTTTTTGACTCAACCTGGTGTCCCGATTGTTGACTCGATGGATAATAATGTAATTTACTGTAAAAATTTTAAAAATGTCTTCGAAAATTTTTACTATAAAAATGCAATGGACAATAATGTAATTTACTATAAAAATTTTAAAAATGTCTTCGAAATTTTTTGACTCAACCTGGTGTCCCGATTGTTGATTTTTGGTAACATCATTTGTATTTTTGCAGTTCTTATTCCAACACGAAATTTCAAAGTAATGATGCTTTGTCTCTTATAAACAACTCTTCACTTTGGTCCCTATCCGATGTGGGAATTGCACTACTTTTGTAGGAGCCGACACAGGGAAAATTTTGCATGTGACAGTGCAATAAATTTAGGCACGTTGAAATCAGAATTAAAATCATATTCGTGATGTATAAGAGAAGTCATTGTCATTTATGACTGATGAATGAGTCCAAAACTTCCTGGTCATAGATAACTGCTAATCCATATACATACAGATTTTTGTAATATGTTGGGTGTAGCTATTTCAATCACTACTATATTGTTTGTGTACAATGTGTTACTTAAAACGTGGATCACACTGGTGTAGAATCGAACGCGAATACAATCTACCATACCTTTTAAAATGCGGTATAACAAAAGTATACTTCTATATATCTCGTTGGTCTAGTAGTTAATCTTGTCCTACATGACTGAAAAATGGAAATAGCTTCGCTATAAGATAATGACGTACTACTTTTTTTCTAAAAACTTTTTACCATATTTTTAAGTTTGATTCTAGTAAAGTATAAATTTGATACGCTTATTTTTCAATTTCTTTCATACAAATAGAACCACGGAGAAGAAATACAAAAGAAGTTTGGATCGCCAATTTCATAATATACGCACCAATACAAAACTCGCTAGGGTATTACCATTTTCTTGTTACTCATACTATCTGTATTATTTTTTGTTTATAACTTTTGTAGACCAAGTGATTATAACTTTTGTAGACAATAATCTAGGATCACATTGATATAATGATTAGAGTACATACTTTGTTACAGTATTGAAACATGATTAGGGACATCTAAATAATATTACTATAACATTACTAGCATCCCACAATCAAGTCACGTACTTGATGAACTAGTATTAATATATATTATTTATTAGAGAATATAAAGTAAAATGAAATAAACTTTATTAATGACAATAAGCATAAGATATCCAAGTACAAATCATAATCTATGAATAGTCCTAGGACATATCTCTTTCAGTCTCCCACTTGTACTAGGACCATTCATTCATAAAACAAATGCCTAGTGCACTAAAATGACGATCATGTTTAGATTGAGAAAGTGGCTTAGTCAAAGGATCAGCTACATTCTCGTATGTGGGAACTTTGCATATCTTTACATCAACATTATTGATAAACTCACAAATGAGGTGATAACGTCTCTGAATATATTTGGACTTTTGGTGCGACCTTGGCTCTTTAGCCTAAGCAATAGCTCCATTGTTGTCACAATACAAATCCACTGGATTGGTGCTACTAGGAATGACACCAAATTCAGTGATAAACTTCTTTATCCATACTGCTTCCTTTGCTGCTTCTGAAGCAGCAACATATTCAGCCTCTGTTGTAGAATTAGCAACTGTGGCTTGCTTAGAACTCTTCCAACTCACAGCTCCACCGTTGAGACAAAACACAAAACCGGATTGTGATCTGAAATCATCCTTATCTGACTGAAACCCATAATCAGTGTAGCCATTTACAACCAACTCTTCTTCCCCACCATAAATCAAGAATATATCCCTAGTTCTTCTTAAGTACTTGAGGATATTCTTGACAGCAGTCCAGTGACTCTCACCTGGATCTAACTGGTATCTGTTAGTCATGCTCAATGCGCATGCTACATCGGGACGAGTACACAACATAGCATACATGATAGAACCTATAGTCGAAGCATACGGAATTCTACTCATGCGATCTCGCTTATCTTGTGTCTGAAGACACTGAGTCTTGCTGAGTGTTGTGCTATGTGTCATTGGCAAGAACCCTCTCTTAGAGTTTTGCATGCTAAACCTACGTAAAACTTTGTCCATGTAGTCACTTTGACTCAGTCCTATTAGTTTTCTTGATCTATCTCTATAGATCTTGATCCCTAATATGTAGGTGGCCTCGCCCAAATCTTTCATTGAGAAACACTTTTCTAGCCACGTCTTAACAGACTCAAGCATAAGAATATCATTCCCAATGAGTAGTATGTCATATATATACAATACCAGAAAGATTATCGCGCTCCCACTAGTTTTCTTGTACACACAAGGTTCCTCTTCGTTCTTTATGAAATCAAACTCCTTGATAGTTTCATCGAAACGAAGATTCCAGCTCCGATATGCTTGCTTAAGACCATATATGGCTCTCTTAAGCTTGCATACCTTGTTAGCATTTCTTGGATCGACAAAACCTTCAGGTTGTGTCATGTACACATCCTCTTCAAGGTATCCATTGAGGAAAGCAGTCTTGACATCCATTTGCTAGAGGCTTTTCATTAAGATCATCACTATCATCTTGAACTTCTTCAAGATGTATCGTGCTCCCACTGTTCTATTTGAAAAGAAATTCTCTTTCTAAGAAAACTCCATTTCGAGCTACAAACACCTTATTCTCGGTTGGATTATAGAAATAATATCCTTTAGTTTCCTTAGGATATCCTACGAAGAAGCGTTTATCAGATTTGGGTTCCAATTTAGTTGTGATTATTCGTCTGACGAAAACTTCACAACCCCAAATCTTCAGAAAAGACAGACTTGGAACCTTTCCAGTCCATAACTCGTAAGGTGTCTTTTCTACAGCCTTAGATGGAGATCTGTTTAGTGTGAACGCTGCAATTTCAAGAGCATATCCCCAAAAGGATATTGGAAGAGATGTCTGACTCATCATTGATCGAACCATGTCTAACAGAGTTCGATTTCTCCTCTCAGATACACAATTCCATTGTGGTGATCCTGGTGGAGTAAGTTGTGAAACAATGCCACAACTCTTAAGATGATCATCAAATTCTTGGCTTAAGTATTCTCCTCCTCGATATGATCGAAGAGCTTTAATAGTCTTGCCAAGTTGATTTTGTACCTCATTTGGAAATTCCTTGAACTTTTCAAAAGATTCCGATTTATGTCTTATCAAGTAAACATAACCATATCTACTGAAAACATCAGTAAATGTGATGAAGTACTGGTATGCTCCTCTGGCAGTTGTGTTTAGTGGTCTACATACATCAGTATGAATGAGGGCCAAAAGATCACTTGCCCTATTATTGTTACCATTGAAAGGGCTCTTAGTCATCTTTCCCAATAAACTAGATTCACATCGTTCAAAAGATTGGAAATCAAATGAATTTAGAAGACCATCTTTATGGAGCTTTATTATGCGTTTCTCATTTATATGGCCTAAACGATAATGCCATAAATAAGTAGGATTCGAATTATCAGAGTTGATTCTCTTGTTACTTAAGTTATAAACATGTAACACCCGGTTTCCTTATCACTTGCGAATCGCGACCCATATCGCGTATGAGACTGAATTTGGCTCCGGGCAGGCAAATTGGGTTCTGGAAAGGTTGGAATGGTTTGGAAACCTCCAACAAGTCATATTAATATATTTAAGTGTGTTATAATTACCATAAGTTGTTTCGGGTGGCTCGGACGTAAATCGACTCGAAAATCACAAATTTCGATCCTACGCGATAAGTTATTTTTACCCAACTTTGGATGACCATAACTTCCTCATCTGAACTCCAAATGAGTCCCCGTTTTCGGCCACGCCTTCATTTCAATTCCCTCTACAACTTTCGTGTTTTGGCCGAGACCCAATTCCAACTCCTTGAGGCCAAAAAGTGCATGCGAAGTCGAGCTATTGACCAAAAGCTGAAAGGGGCACTTCCAGGCCTAGGGAGTCGACTCCATGAACAGTAGGGAGTCGGCTCCATCGTGCTGGACAGGTTTTTTATAAATTTCTTCTTCTCCTTTCTTCCTCATTTCACCAAGCCATTGGAGAGCTCTTAGAGAGAGATTGAGGGGCTATCCTTGGGGATATTGTGAGAATACTCTAGGCTTATTATCCCCCACCAAATCATCAACATCATCATCATCTTCATCTCCTCCTTCACCTCCATCCACCATAGCTAGGGTTTTTGAGCTCAAATTGGGGATTTTCGCATCTACGCGGTTTCGGCTCGATTCTTCCGCAATACTTCGAGGGATTGACCCTCTTAAGGTGGGAATAATAGTATTTAAACTTCTTTTCAAGTGATTACAACATATTTACACCAAATCAAACTAAACCTAGGGTTTTTCTACCTAAATTGCACATTCATGGGGTTTGGGTTGATTTCTCTTATTTCTTTGGTTGATTTGGACTTGATATGATTATATATGGTGGATTATACTAGAAATCGCCATTTCTATCCCAATTTCCTAAAGTTTGGCATAAAACCCCTATATACGGATATGGCTATGCACTATATGCTATGATACGCTTACATACAACGAGATACATTATTTTATAAGTATGTTTTGGGACAAAGTGCATATATTGGTGGTATTGTTGTTGTGTTTTTAGCTATAAACCATATTTATGAGATTTTCTACTTACCTAGCCAGTCCGTAAGTATGCTGGTCAAATATATATATATATATATATGTTTTGAATAAACCAAGTCGTTAAATCATAATGGGAGGCTAATTGGGAACTCGTATACACTATTTGATTATATTAGACTTGGCTTGGGGCCAATTGATGAAAACATATGAAAACTCCCAAACTGATGATTTTTCTGGTTTCCTTTATTAATTGACGGACTTGGCAGATCTTGTACAACCTTAACAACAATACCACTACGTGTTTTACAAAGTGTGTAAGTACCCATAACATGGATGATATACATATATACGAGTTATACGAATATACATGGAATATATGTATTTGCATAACTGTACATGTTGGATTCTATATTCTTGTGATTTCATTGATTTGATGTATTTATGATTATTGTGATTTTACATCGGATGGCCACACCGTTCGTACTAGATAGATGGTGATTACCGGTAGCGTATAGCCTTGGTGGCTACGTGAGTATTATTGTAGCGTGCGCCTTTATGGCGGCGTGAGGTAGCGTATGCCTGTGTGGCTGCGTGAGGTAGCGTCTAGGTGGACCTGGTAGGTGGTCCCTGCCTTGGGCAGAAGAAACCGAGTGCCGGCTATCTCTGTACAGTAGATATATGAAAATCCTAGACGTGAGTTGATATATGTGATTGATGTGATAGATCTAGTCGCGGTGTTGTGGCTTATGTAGTACGATGATGTATATGTATACGCACATTGCTTTTCTTGTACTTTGGGTTGGGGGCATTATATATACATTTCACGAAAGGTTTCCCTGCATTAGCTGCTTCACATGTGTATATGTATTTATATTTGTATATACAAAGAGAAATGTGACTTATTACTGAGAAGCAGCACATAAACTATTTTCATTATAATACATGGCATGGCATGCATGATTTCCAACTTATTTTCTTATACAACCCTTATAGTTCCCACTGAGCCCGTTTGGCTCACTCCCATTTTCCAAACTAGGTTTTGCAGGTATTACCTGGGGAATGGTGCGCCATCGAGTCTAGATAGCTCTGAAGATTGGATTACCAAAGTCGTGGGAAACGACTTATGTCTTCTTTGTTTAAATATTCATATTGTATCGTTCTAAACTCTTAAGCCATATATGTAAAGTATTTGTATGAGATTGGAACCCTACTAAAGGCATCACTTTATAATGTACTGTGCCTTATATTTAACAAGTTACTGACAGATGTGGAGATATTATTTTAAGTTAAATGTATGCTATTTGACAGGAAATGGTTTTATTAATAATACAAACTCCACATGCCAGAATTTCTTTTAAAATGACCTTATTACTTCAGCCTGTTTGTGATATAAAATTCTAAATTTTACACCTGATCACCCGTCGTCACGTACGACTCCGTGGCTAACCGGGTCCCGGAGGAACAAACCTCTAAACGGGATTTCGGGGCATCACAAAACAGGTATTTCAAGATTTAGAATATAAAGACCATCCAATAATTGTCCAAAACCATAGTGCATATTATTCAAGAAAATGAACAACGTTTGTCCTTAAAATTGAATTCAAAACCTTCTTCGTCTAACAAAGAAATATAAATAATGTTTCTGCTAAAAGCAGGCACATAGTAACAATTATTTAATTCAAAAATCAATCCTAAAGGCGAAGGAATCTCAAATGTTCCTACAGCTAGAGCGGCAACTTTTGCTCGATTTTTCAACACGTAGGTCCACTTCTCCTTTAGCCAGCTTCCTACTCCTTTTGATTCCCTATACATTTGTACAAATGTGAGATTCACTTCCAGTATCTAATACCCAAGAAGTAGAAGAAGCTGAAGTAACATTTACTTCTATAATGTAAGTACCCGAAGAAGAAGGGGCTAATCCCTTCTTTTTGTCGTCAAGATACTTCTTGCAGTTTCTCTTCCAATGACCCTTCTCATTGCAATGAAAACATACAATTTCAGCTTGTGGATTAGGCTTTGGCTCAGAACTTGGCTTTTTTTTGTTCTAGTTCTTAACTGGAGCTTTACATGCAGCTCAATCAATGTCTTTTTCAGGCTGTGCATATTGAAGTTCATAATGAAACCATCATATGACTCAGGCAGTGACTGGAGAATGACATCAGTGGCCAACTCTTGGCTAATAGATGTCCCCAACCTTTTTAAGTGATCAATGTACCCAATCATTTTGAGTACATGAGGACTGACTGAGCCTCCCTTAGGAAGCTTGCATGAAAACAAAGACTTAGTAGTCTCGAAGCATTCGACTCGAGCTTGTTCCTGAAACAAACTCTTCAGTTCCTTAACCATGTCGAAAGCATTCATCTTTTCAAATTGCTTCTGCAGATCAGCATTCATGCTAACAAGCATGAGACATGAAACATCTAAATCATCATTTAGATGCTTCTGATATGCATCTCTTTGTGCATGAGGGGCATTAGCTGCTGGTTCTTCCTCAGGAATAGCATTTTCGAGGACATAATCTTTCCTTTCCTGGTTGAGAACAATTCTCAGATTCCTAAACCAGTTTAGGAAGTTGGTTGTATTTAGTTTTTCCTTCACAAGGACAGATCGCAGAGAAAAAGCGGTTGTGTTATTGTTCGTCATCTATCTACAGCAAAATAACATATGCAAACGTTTAATATGCTTATTTTAAAAACTCCTACTATGTCTCACATGCAATTGTCCCAATAGGACTTAGTAGGTCCAAGATCCATATTTCACAAGGTATTAAGAAAACTTTGGCTTTTCACTTAAACTTTGTTAATTAGGTAAGCAACATTTGCTAATTACATCCTATGTAACTCTTGGTTTGTTGAGTTTTACATCTTATGTTTCGGCTTCTCAACACGTTGCCTCAAAGTCCAAAACCGTTTTAATGACCTTGTGAAATCAAACCAGCACTTTTATGAATTATGGATGTCCGACATCCATGCTATTAAATTATGATGATTTAAGATAACCCCGCATTGGTAGGCGTCTTCTATAATAACCATAACTTTAATAGTTATCAGTGTTGGAAAGGCGCAAATAATTCATTTTTATTATTCTAGGGACATAATCATGTAGTCTCATAATAATGCAATAGAATACTTAAACAAGAATAAAACAATAAATATGTGATATAGCATGGCCAAATATTTAAAGCTACTAATTAACTTTGCTCTTCATCCTCTGTAGCTTTGGACACTCCAAAAGTCTTGATCGTCTTCTCTTGTAATATGAAATTCTCCATCTTTTATGCGAGGTAACATACAAATAATGTACAGCTTAATACAAGAGACTAGTAATACAAAATTATAAGACGACACACAGGCTGTATTTATATTACAATAAAAACAAGACGACACGCAGGCCGTATTTATATTACAATAAAAACAAGACGACATTCAGGCCATATTTAGTTTGGCCATACTATATCACTTTTAATTATAATCCTGCAAGTTAGTATTATCCCATAACACACCATATTACATACACACATAAATGCGAAAATTGGATTTAATCAATTATTAAATAAACATTAAGGGGTTTGGGGCAGCGCCCCAACCGGGGTCCCAAGGGGGGGGGACACCCCGGCGGCGGTCCAAGAGAATCACACTTTTGCCACTGTGAAGAATTTGAACGATTTCAAATTATTTTCTCCAAAAACGTGGCTAATCTTATTAGACAGATTCATCTAGATTAATCACATTAATCTGTCGTATCTCATTAATCAAATTAACGTGAAGAACCTTATGGCCGTGATCTTATCATGTCTATCACGATTGCGTAAACCCTAACAGAACAATTCTGACATGCTAAACATGATAATTGCGGAATTAAAATCATGACAACATAAAAATCCTAATCGAATAACATGACAAAACATGAACCCTAATTGAAACTGTTTTAACACAATCATAAATATGTTGATAACAGTCACCCAGTAATCACGTTTTTGACATATCGGATCTGTATTAATCTATATTATAAAATATCAAGTTTGACTAAATTTATTTTCAAAAAGTATAAAAATCTAATGATTAAAAATATATATGTTATGGTGTGCATTAACTCTACACCCTTGGATGGGTTTTATACACGCATCAAGATGTCACATCAAATATAAAACACTCACACCAATAATATACACACAATAAATTCTCACACACCAATAATTGTCTCTATATTAAAAATGCCATAACTTAAAATAAAAGATTTTAAATTTAATAAAAATTTAATATTTAAAATCTACTAATCAAGATCAATTAAAGAAGATCCATCATGACTACAGAATTATGTTAAAAAAAATAAAAAAATTATTGAGTAACATTTAACACCAATAATTTTTAAACTCTACTAATCAAGAAATTTAATAAAAATTTAATATTTAAATATACTAATCAGGACCAATTAAACAAGATTCATATTAAATTAAAATTTTTAATATTTAATATTTAAAATATACTAATCAAGAAATTTAATAAAAATTTAATATTTAAATCTACTAATCAAGATCAATTCAATCAGACCCATCGTGACTACAAAATTATGAATTTAATATTTAAATTTACTAATCAAGATAAAATAAGAAAAATTATTGAGTAACATTTAACACAAATAATATACACATAATAAACTCTCACATACCAATCATTTTTTTAACATTAAAAATGTCATAACTTAAAATTAAAAATTTAATATTTAAAATCTACTAATCAAGATCAATTAAATGAGATCCATCATGACTATAGAATTGTGTAAAAAAATATATATTAGTCAAAATGTAAAAAAATTATGTGTTCGTACATTATTGTTCATCTTAGTTTGTCATTTTTAGGAGCATTCATAATATATTAGTCAAAATTTTGAACTATTTTCAAATCATACCAACATACGTGATTGAATTATTTTCACATATGACCTTAAGTTTAGTTTGTTAAAAACTTATTTTGCCGAGATCAAAATAAAATCAAAAAATATGATTAAAATATTCTTTAAAAATTTAAAACAACTCAGTCAAATTCAGTCTACTTTTAGTTTTTTTGAAATGAAGATATATTGAACCTAAGTTTGTCGATTTAGATTCATCACACATTACTCCTTTTTATCATATTATTAGTTCTTATTTAATATACCGTGCCGGATGGCACGGGTATACCCTAGTCAGATTATAAATTGACATATCATATATATAAACTAATTAACGAAAATAAAAACATGCTACAAAAAATGATTAACCCATTAATCGATATTAATAAAACCTAGCATGATACTATAATCCGATTATGATATTAATCAAAATTTAAACAAGAACATAGATATTAATCAGACGATTAATCACAACTAAATTGGAACCCAAATCTGATAAATGCTTCTTCGTATGATATCCTAAGGAAACTAAAGGATATTATTTCTATAATCCAACCGAGAACAAAGTGTTTGTAACTTGGAATGGAGTTTTCTTAGAAAGAGAATTTCTTTCCAAAGAGAACAGTGGGAGCACGATACATCTTGAAGAAGTTCGAGATGATAGTGATGATCTTAATAAAGAGCCTCAGCAAAGTATGCAAATAGTTGCAGAAACTCCTGAAGAAGTAACAGTCTTACGAAGGTCAAATAGGCCACGTCGCGAACCTGAGAGATTATCACTTTTCATCTCAGATGAGCAAGACATAGTGTTGTTAGACAACAATGAGCCCTTGACTTTCAAAGAAGCAATGGAGAGCTCTAGTTCCGAGAAGTAGCTAGAAGCTATGAAATCTGAAATGAAATCCATGCATGACAATCAAGTATGGGCCTTAGCTGACATGCCAGATGGCTGTAGAGCCATAGGTTGCAAATGGGTTTTCAAAATTAAGATTGATAAAGATGGCAAGATCGATGTTTATAAAGCTCGATTGGTTGCAAAAGGATATTGACAAATCCATGGTATTGACCATGATGAATCCTTTTCGCCAGTTGCCATGTTTAAATCAATTCGGATGCTTTTAAGCATTGCCACATATTATGACTATAAAATATGGCAAATGGATGTCAAAACTGCTTTCCTCAATGGATACCTTGAAGAGGGTGTGTACATGACACAACATGAAGGTTTTGTCGATCCAAGAAATGCTAACAAGGTATACAAGCTTAAGAGAGCCATATATGGTCTTAAGCAAGCATCTCGGAGCTGGAATCTTCGTTTCGATGAAACTATCAAGGAGTTTGATTTCATAAAGAACGAAGAGGAACCTTGTGTGTACAAGAAAACTAGTGGGAGCGCGATAGTCTTTCTGGTATTGTATGTAGATGACATACTACTCGTTGAAAATGATATTCCTATGCTTGAGTCTGTTAAGACCTGTCTGGGAAAGTGTTTCTCAATGAAAGATTTGGGCGAGGCAATCTACATATTAGGGATCAAGATCTATAGAGATATATCAAGAAAACTAATAGGACTGAGTCAAAGTAACTAAATGGACAAAGTTTTATGTAGGTTTAGCATGCAAGACTCTAAGATAGGGTTCTTGCCAATGACACATGGCACAACACTTAGCAAGACTCAGTGTCCTCAAACACAAGATGAGCGAGATCGCATGAGTAGAATCTCGTATGCTTTGACTATAGGTTCTATCATGTATGCTATGTTCTGTACTCGTCCCGATGTGGCATGCGCATTGAGCGTGACTAGCAGATACCAGTCAAATCTAGGTGAGAGTCACTGGACCGCTGTCAAGAATATCCTCAAGTACTCAAGAAGAACTAGGGATATATTCTTGATTTATGGTGGGGAAGAAGAGTTGGTTGTAAATGGCTACACTGATTCTGGGTTTCAGTCAGATAAGGATGATTTCAGATCACAATCCGGTTTTGTGTTTTGTCTCAATGGTGGAGCTGTGAGTTGGAAGAGTTCTATGCAAGTCATAGTTGCTGATTCTACAACAGAGGCTGAATATGTTGCTGCTTCAGAAGCAGCAAAGGAAGCAGTATGGATAAAGAAGTTTATCACTGAACTTGGTGTCATTCCTAGTAGCACCAATCTAGTGGATTTGTATTGTGACAACAATGGAGCTATTGCTTAGGCTAAAGAGCCAAGGTCGCACCAAAAGTCGAAACATATTCAGAGACGTTATCACCTCATTCGTGAGTTTATCAATAATGGTGATGTAAAGATATGCAAAGTTCCCACAGACGAGAATGTAGCTGATCCTTTGGCTAAGCCACTTTCTCAATCTAAACATAATCGTCATTTTAGTGCACTAGGCATTCGTTTTATGAATGAATGGTCCTAGTACAAGTGGGAGATTGAAAGAGATATGTCCAAGATTATGATTTGTACTTGGATATCTTATACTTATTGTCATTAATAAAGTTTGTTTCATTTTACTTTATATTCTCTAATAAATAATACATATTAATACTAGTTCATCAAGTACGTGACTTGATTGTGGGATACTAATAATGTTATAATAATATTATTTAGATGTCCCTAATCGTGTGTCAATAATCTAGGATCACATTGATATAATGATTAGAGTATGGGTCAGCTGATGACTATGTTCCACAAGTCATGGATATGGGGATATCAAGCTGAACACACTGATACTTGTTAGGGAACAAAGTATTGGACTGACCCGCTTTGGGGACACTGCGAGGAGTGTTATATAATGTCATCAGTGATGTTCCCCATTAGTGATATCGTATTATCGTCAGACCTGAGATCGTCATGGTTACCAACATAGGGATTAGCATGTTAGGCAACATCAAACGTTGCTCTTGACCGAGTAATTATAAAGATGGTGATCAACCATACTATATGTAGGTCAGAAAATACCTTAGATGGGGGGTGAATAGGGATTTTAAAACTTTATTGGATTTTTAAAATCAATTTGAAAATATTATGTCTATATTTATCAAGCAACCAACAACAAAGTTAATTCCAAACACAAAGAATAAATAGCACAAAATAATAGAGCAAGAGATAGAAAGATAGAACCGATCAAAGTCGAAGATTTTTTGTCCACACGGTTTGGCTTGTTCCCCCTACTCCATGCTCGGTTAGTTCCCCGAGAATTTTCACTATAACTGATCTCCTTCCGGGTGAAGATCAAACCTCTACAAGTGTATTCTTATCACACACTCTCACAAGTATTGAAAATTCCTTCAATACTCTCACAAGAAATCCCTCTTGCTAATTCTATGAGATACACCTCTCACAATTATGATTCAAATGAGTTTTGGTGACAATCACATTATTCAAACTTGGATAATGTGAATATATGAAATATGGGTTTGCATGATCATTCAAGTTGTTTAAACTGAGTCTTAGAACTCATATATATAGCTTGAAAAAGGTTGTAGCCGTTTGCAGTGGAGAAATAAATTAATGGGGCAAAAATGCACTTTAGAAAAAGTTCCAACGGCTATAATCTGGGCTATCAGTCAACTGAGCAGAGCCCATCAGTCGACTGATGGAGTCCACTAGTCTAAGGCCAGTTTTGCCAGAAATTCCATTTTTCATACTTTTGCAATTTAGCTCAAAAATCAATTTTGAAGCTTGGGGAAACTAAAATATGAATTTATAAGACTTCTAGTATAGTTTTTGTATTAAAATTTATTCATATAAATTTATAGAGAATTTTTCAAGATTACTAGTTTTCGGTAAAAATACGTTTTTAGGGATAAAACTAGTTATGATCAATCTTGACATGGTTATATCATATTATGAGCTATATAATTAAACAATGATATCTTTTACATGAAATCTAAGCACTCACTTAATTATGAACACCAATGAATCTTCGAGAGCTTTTTTGTATCTTCGTTTCTATTCTTCCTTGGCTTTTTGTACTTCATAGAGATGCCATTGAAGGAGTATTGATCAAGAGTTGATAGAGGTGTAATTCTTTGATTATGCAATGCTTGTTGATGGATGATCTTGATTCCGGCTTTTCAGTTAAATCCATGTATGATCAATTATAGTGGCTATAACTTCAAACATCAACTAAGTTAATTTACACATAGTTTACTTTATTGTTATTATCAAAATAAGATTAGTGACTATCAAGTCAACACTATAAACTATGTAGAGGTATGTGGTTGATCAAGATGGGATTTGTCACTCTCATATAATGAGAGAGATATCTTTGGGCCCCTTGATAAGTATAATTGATATTTGCATGGCCATGCACAAATGAGGTGTCATTTGTATAAGATTAATTATATTTAGAAATCAAGAAATAAAGATTAAACTATACAAGAATGACACTTGCCTAGTCTTGTGTTCAATCTAGATATCGGTTGACAAAAGGAATTAATATGTGGTATATCAATTTAAGGTTATGTCGTTTTGACCTTTATACCCTTTGGGTAGTAGTAATGTTTTACTAGAGATCGCTTACTATTTGTATAATAAAACGGGATTTTAATTATACTGCCAAAGAGTATAAACCTACAGGGTCGCCCACCAAAACGAGTTGGATCAAAAACGAATTGAAAATTGACTAAGTTGGCCTTGTTGCTTAGGGTTTCTCACTAGGGTTCCCCTTTAAAAGGGAACCATTATTCTTCTTGGCCAAAAAGGGGAGTAATAGAGGAAAGAAAGACGAAATAGGTGAGAGAAAACCCTAAAAGGTGCTAATACACTAAGCAAATATCTGACCTTGTTCGTGTGTGCATACCGTAAAGGCGTCGTATTTTCTACGCTAGGACAACAACAACGGAAGGATCCAATCCACCGTGTTCGTTGCATTAATTCGAAATCTCATACAAGGTATGTCTTCTATCGATTTTATTGAACAGTATAGATCCTAGAGTTTAATGATTAGTGCAGAAATTTGTGTATGTGATGCATGTTTGCTGCCCTAATTCCCTACACAATGATCACAGATGTTGACATAACTAAATAACATGGACTATGATGTGGATGTGTAGCATGGAAATTGCATGCAATGCAATCTTAACATTCCTATTTCCAACTGCTCCTCCTTAAACATTAATGAAATTAAACCGTATATATCCAAAATCAGGGTGAACTTTATTTTGCAGAAAATAACTTCAAGATATCCTTAAACCAAAACAAGCGAAACATGTCTATATCATGTAAACACTAAAAATTACAAATTCCCACTAAAACTGAATATCCTTAAAATACATGACACCCATATGAGTAATGTCCTCATGAAGCACTTTGGATGACAATCCCTTCGTAAGCAGATCCACGACTGTAACGACAAGTCTAAAAGTAATGTTTCTATTGCAGTACGGGTAAATACAAGTCTAGTCACATTCTAAAAATGAAAATACGAGATATTTAGGGTCCGTCCGGTAGCATTTTTAGAGGCCCCTTTTTGTTTTTTGAGGCCAAAAAAGGATAAAATATGCGCTCGGTGGGATGTTGACAAAAACACGAAAAATATTTTCAGAGAATGAATTCACGTTTAAAGCATAAAACGCAAAAACGCCAAAAAAGTTCTCTCCATTCTCACTCTTGCAATCCTCGTTTTCACTGTTTTCGTTCTCGAAAAATTCGTTTTCTCATTTCCATTTTCAGAAAACATTCTCCGAAAACGTTACCAAACGGACCATTATTACATCAGTAAACTTAGTACATAATTTTTCTATTACATATTTATTTATAATCTCATAATCTTTGAATATAATATTACTTCGCTTCTTATTTATTTATCTTCACTCCGTAGCTTAAGATAAGGGTGAGCTTCACAAGCCCCGTGAGAAATATTTATTTTATATTCCAAGGATTAGTAAAATATCATTAAATCATAAAGCAAAAATCTAAAAGGCATTTTAGAATAATTTATCAAATAATCATAAATATTGAATCTATTTCTTGTAAAGTACTTCACTTCTAAGGTCAATGAATAACCCCCATTGACTAGGGTCTGATATTCTACTTTTCAATCAAATGAGGCCAATAATGAACTAGTGCAGAACAACGCCGATGTTCGGCACGCCACCCAGTTATCCCGGGGATGGTACAGGTCAAATCAAAGAAGTGATTTTTTTTAATAAATATATCATCTTTAAAAATATCATTGCGGGCAATAATAAACAACCGAATTATAAATGTACGGAATAATATTTTATCTAAAGCTTTAAAATAAAGAATATGTACTACTCACCATTCTGTACTTAGGATTTTCCCTGATACGTAATTCCTGACCCTAACAATTAATAGCGATTTATAAAATAGAACCTAATAAAAATATATTACTCTCTTACTTTATTTTTATTTTAACTAAACTACTATAACATCCTTAAATCAATTTATTTAAACTAAACGAATAATTACATACTACTAATATATATATATATATATAAAAAAAGTACACCTAAACATTATTATATAGATATAAGTATAAATGCATAGTGCTTATACATATTTATAAAGTAATGCTTGCTTAGCAAATATTCGTACCTTTTTTTTTATTCTTTTATTATTATTTTAATAAAGCCTGTATAGTAGCCATATGAAAAAGTACAAAAAGTATGGGTATAATTACCTTTTAAAAACACGTTGACCTTCTCTTGCTCTCTCTCTCTTTAATATTTTTTTTTCTTTATTCTTATGTTTTGAAAATGATGTATCTATTAGACAATTTATAGTATAAGACCCAATCAATACTTAGCCATGTGGCAATTTTCTCACCCTCCAGTCAGAATTTCTTGCTTGCTCAGCTACCACATGTCACCCTCTCCCTTTCATTTATCTCTTTTCACATCCTTTATCCACCTCCTTTATCCAAAGGTAAAATATTTTTATTTTCTTATTATTATTATTATTATTATTATTATTATTATTATTATTATTATTTTTTTTTTTTTTTTTTTTTTTTTTTTTTGTTGTTGTTGTTGTTGTTGTTGTTGTTGTTGTTGTTTATATATATATATGTATATATTTTATTTTATTTTGGTATTACAATTTCTTCCCTTCTTATAAAAATTTCATTCTCAAAATTTTAACTCATAAACTTATATGGGTTATAGATTATACTTACCTTGTGCATGACATAGATGGGGATATTTTTCACGCATCTCGTCTTTTCGTTCCCATGTTGCCTCTTCCATCAAATGATTTTTCCACAATATTTTCATTAGAGGGATTGTCTTATTTCTTAAGACTTGATCTCTTCTATTCAATACTTGTATAGGATGTTTGATGTAGGTGAGATCTTCTTGAATTTGGAGTGGCTCATATTTTAAAACATGTGAGGGGTGAGCTACATATTTACGCATTATAGAAACGTGAAAGACATTATGGATATTGGATAGGACAGGTGGTAAGGCGATTCTATATGCCAAGGGTTCAATTCTTTCTAAAATTTCATATGGTCTAATGTACCTTGGACTAAGTTTGTCCTTGCTCCTAAAACGAAACACTCCCTTTGTTGGTGAAATTTGTAGGAATATTTTATCCCCAATCTCACATTCCAAGTACTTCCGTTGGGTATCCGCATAACTTTTCTGACAGCTTTGTGTAGCATGGAGTCGATCATGTATTCGTTGAATTTTCTCTGTTGTCACTTGTACGAGTTTAGGTCCTAATAATTTCCCTTATCCTACCTCTATCCAACATACCGGTGATTGGCATTTCCTTCCATGTAGAGCCTCGTATAGTGCATGCCAATCCTCGCAAGTGTTTATCCCAATTTCCTCCAAAGTCAAATGAGCAAGTTTGCAGCATATCTTCCACAATTTGGACTACCCTTTCTGATTCTCCATCAGTCTGAGGGTGAAATGCCGTGCTAATTAAACTTAAATGATGTCCCTATTGCTTATTGTAAACTGTTCCAGAATTTCAAGCCAAATCTAAAATCCTTATATGATACTATTGACACACGTGCGCCATGTAATCTTATAATCACTTGGACATATAATTATGCTAATTGGGTTAACGACCACGTGATTTTGATAGGTAGGAAATGAGTTGATTTGGTGAGTCTATCAACAATGATCGAAATTGTATTATTTCCCAAGTGGTTCGTGGTAATCCTACGACAAAATCTATAGTGATATGTTCTCACTTCCACTCTGGTATAGGAAGAGACTGAAGTAATTCAGATGGTCTTTGGTTTTCTACTTTTACTTGCTGACATACTAAACAACGAGCCACAAAATTTTGCATAATCATTCTTCATCCCTTGCCAGCAGAACATCCCACGCAAATCTTGGTACTACTCGGGTGGATAGAGAATAGTGACTAATGAGCTTGTGCCAAAATTTCCTGCTTGAGCTATTGATCGTTTGGTACACATATTCTTGTTTTATATTTTAGTATTCCAGCGTGTATTACAAATTCTGGCTCTTCCCCCTTTCATTATTTTCTCTTTAATCTTGTCCAAATAAGGGTCAACACCTTACTTTTTTTTACCCTGTCAAGCAATAATGGCGTAGCAGAAATAGTGTACAAGTTTTCCCCAACTTGTGATCTTTGGATTTCCAATTTTAACTTCCTTATTTCCTTAACCAATTGACGTTGTGTTTTAAGAAAACATGCTAGATTAACAGGTGGCTTTCAACTTAAAGCATCTGCTACAACGTTGGCCTTGGCTGGATGATACTGAATTGATGCATCATCATCCTTGAGTAGCTTTAGACATCTTCTTTGTCTCATATTCAATTCCTTTTACGTAAAAATATACTTTAAACTCTTGTGATCAGTAAATATTTCAATATGTTCTCCATAGAGATAATGCCTCCAAATTTTAAGGGCAAAAATAACCGCTGCCAAGTTTAGATCATGAGTTGGGTCATTGAGTTCATATGTTTTCAATTATCATGAGCCGTAGGCAATTACCTTTCCATTTTGCATTAATACGCACCCTAGTCCATTCTTCGAGGCATTATTATGTATGAGAAATGTGCCTGTAATTACTAGACCAATTAAACTTGACATTTTTCTGAGTTAATTGGGTTAGAGGTCTTGCAATCTTTGAAAATCCCTTGATAAACCGACGACAATATCCGGCTAGACCCACTATAACTTCCACCTTTTGTGGATCGACCACTATTCTTTCTTTTGATACTACATGACCCAATAATGTGACATTGGGAAACCAAAATTCACCTTTCTTGAGTTTGGCATAAAGTCTCTCATGTCTTAGTGTTTTTAGAATCATCTTTAAATGCCCCTTGTGCTCGGCGTGACTCTTGGAGTAGATTAATATATTATCAATGAAGACCACTACAAATTGATCTAGATATGGTTTAAAAACTATATACATCAAATCCATAAAAACTGCATGGGCATTAGTTAGTCCAAATTGCATAACCAGAAATTCATAATGACCGTATCTTGTTCTGAAAGCGGTCATAGATATGTCTTCTACTTTAACTTTTAATTGATGATACCCTGAGCTTAGATCAATTTTTGAGAATACTGCCGCTCCTTGCAACTGATCAAACAAATCATCAATTCTAGGCAATGGGTATTTATTTTTGATAGTTGCTTTATTTAATTCTCAGTAATCGATATAGAGTCTTAAAGTTCTGTCCTTCTTCTTGACAAACAATACTGGAGCACCCCATGGCGATACACTTGGTCGGATGAATTCTTTATCCAATAGGTCTTGTAATTGCATCTTTAATTCTTTTAATTCAGATGGTGCCATTCAGTAACAGGCTTTCGAAATAGGTTATGTGCCTGGAGTTATATCAATTGTGAATTCAACTTCTCTATTAGGGGGTTGGCCAGGTAGCTCCTTTGGGAAAATATGATGAAAATATTTTACTATGAGAATTTCTTCTAGGTTGTTAGGTTGACTTTGGGTATCAGCCACATAGGACATATAACCTTCACATACTTTTTTAATCATACGCCAAGCTTCCATTGAAGAAATAATATGACGTGGATTTTTTACGCTGATTCCTTTAAATTCGAAACAAGGTTCCCCTGGAAGATTAAACGTGTCTATTTTCTTGGAACAATCCATATATGCATGGTAGGTAGTTAACCAATCCATACCCAAAATTACATCAAAACTCCTAATATCCAGCAATATTAAATCGGCCACTAAATTGTGGTTGCCAACTAATATGGGACAGGCCTTATAAATTATCGATGTATCTAGAGAATCACTGGCAGGGGTAGAGACGGTCATGATATACCCCAGGTTACTAGAGTTTTTATTGAGGGATTTAATAAAATTTTGAGAAACAAATGAATGTGTAAATCTAGGATCAATCAAAATACGTGCAAGTTGGTCACATATTAATAATTTACCTGAGACCATGGAATTGGCGGTTGTTTCTTCTCCTGGGGTTATAGCAAACACCCTTGCTTGTCCGTCTCGAGCCTTGTGATCACCTGTTCCTTTACTTTCCACTTTTTGCATTTTTGGGAAATCTTGGATCATATGACCTGTCTTCCCACACTTGAAATATGCACTAGTATTCCAATACCACTCTCCTGTATGTTTCTTATCAAATCATGCACATGGCTATATTGTTTCCTTCCAGCCTTCATTTGAAGTGCCTGTGGTTTTTTTCTTTGAAAAACGTGTGTCATTTTCCTTTCCTATTTATTTTCCATTATTAGCCCTCTTCCTTTGATCTTGCCTTCTTTACGATTCCTCGCAATTTCGTTCAGCAATGGTAGCTCTTTCCACAATTGCATTATATGTTTGTAACTTTAGTATCAATACACGACTACGAATATTCATCCGTAGCCCATTTCCAAACTTCTTCATCTTAGCAACCTCAGTAACAACTAGATGGGGCGCATAGACAGACAATGAAGCAAACTTGGCCTCGTATTGTGCCACGGTCAAGCCATCTTGAACCAGTTGGAGAAAATCTAATTCTTTATGTTCCCGTATTATTTTTGGAAAATATTTTTCACTAAAAATATCCAAAAATTCCTTCCTTGTGGCAAAGGGTTGTTCGACCTCGTTAACTGCTTCATTAGCAATTTTTGTTCTTTTAACCATCTGCCACCAGTGATATGCTTCTCCTTGAAGCATAAATACTGCAAATCTTACCTTCTGATCTTCAGTACAAGAGAGTACTTGAAAATTTTTCTTCATTTCCATTATCCAAGACTCTGCTATAGTTGTATCGGGAGTTCCCACAAATGAAGGTGGATTTAACTTTTTGAATTGTACAATCATTCCACCTTCGGGTTTTGTGTGAATATTATTATTATTTTGTTCCTCAAGTAATCTTGCTAAATTTTCAATAGCCTTGAGTGCTCCTTCAGCACTTTCGGTATTGGAACTAGCAATATCTTGCATCTACAATAGTAAATATCGTGGTAAGACAGTATTTTTTTTTGTACTCACAATATATTTTACATATCATATATATAATATTATTATCATTACATTGGTAGTACAACTATTTTAACAACCCATACTACAACATAACATAACACTACATCCCTTATTTATCTTACACAATGTTATTCATTATTTATACATATCAATTCTACTATCCCTTAGCATTGTTTTCCCTAACTTCAGATTGAGCATCTGATGGACGGGGCCCCTCTTGCCTAATTTCCATAAGTATACATCATACAATGTCTGATTTCTTTCCATTACGCTTATAACCTTCCTCAAGACTCCTCTCTTGATATGAATCACGATCGTATTTCTACCCAATAAGATGAATTCGCAACCCTTGAAGTTGAAAAAATGCAAGAACCTTGGAACCATGCGAAGTTAATGGAGGTGGAACCTCGACCCAATCCCGAAAACGAGAAAGAACCTTGGTATAATCGAAGACAAACAATCAATCGATGAGTTAATTGATTGCTAAGTCGAAGAACAACAAGAACCCTAATTCTGGTTGTTCGAGACATTCTTAGAACGCAAGATGTGAAAAGCACTCAATTCTTATTAATCAAAAAGCTGCCAAACACAATAATATTATCTCCTTTAAATAGGAGAAAAGTAATAAACCTAGCCTAAGCCCAATTTCGAAAATAAACAAAATAAAACGAAAATAATAATTTCCCACAAGCTTTGAGCCCAAACAAAAGTAAAACATAAATTAAACTTAAAATAACTAAGGTCTAGCCCAGCCCATTATCACTACACGTTTTTAACTCTCTTAGCCTTGGTGTTGCAATGTAGCATCTCCAACTGGGCGTCCAATCTCTGGGCCTTCAAGCAATGTCCTCCATTCTTGTCCATAGTGCCCCTCAACACGCCTCCATGCTTCGGCCTTGCACATCATCTCTCGGACCATGGTCATAAGTGCCTCCTTGATCTTCTTGGCTCTAGCTCGAGTGATTGGGCCACTTGGAACCCGGATGGGGTCGGCATAGCCTTCGCTCCATGATCCAGCATCAGTGCTATCCTTGGGCTCATCATCTCTCATAATAAAATTCTCCTTGTACCTAGTCTTTCTTTTGCCTGTCAATATATCCTTCCAAAAACTCTACCTGTCGCACCTTGTCTTTCATCCTATAGTACACATCTACTTCTATATTCTATTGTTGATTGACTATAGGTACAGGCATTTCTACATGATCATTCTTAAGTGGTGCTGCCATACCTACATCTAACAAAAGTAAGTAATTGTATATAATAGTAAATGAATAATAATATCTTGAACATTCTAAAAATGTTTACAATTTTAACTAATTTATATATGTTTTATACTCCTTTTATTAAACCATACCTCTGATACCTCTTTGTAACGACAAAAGTTTAAAAGTAATGTTTCTGTTGCAGTACGGGTGGTAAAATCTAGTCACATTCTAAAAATGAAAATATGAGATATTTATTACATCAATAAACTTAATACATAATTTTTTATTACATATTTATTTATAATCTCATAATCCATAAACATAATATTACTTTGGTTCTTATTTATTTCTCTTCACTCCATAACTTAACTTATCCATCATCTTACGGGTTCCTTGAAAATAATTATGATAAGGGTGAGCTTCATAAGCCTTGTGAGAAATATTTATTTTCTATATTCCAAGGATTAGTAAAATATCATTAAATTGTAAAACATAAATTTAAAAGGAATTTTAGAATAATTTATCACATAATTAATCATAAATATTGAATCTATTTCTTGTATAGTACTTCACTTCTAAGGTCAACAAATAACCCCCATTAACCGAGGTCTGATATTCCACTTTTAAATCAAATGATTGGCTAATAACGAACTAGTTTAGAACAACGCCGGTGTTCGGCACGCCACCCAATTATCCCGGGGATGGTACAAGTCAAATCATAAAAGCTATTTTTTTAATAAATTTATCATCTTTAAAAATATCATTGCAGGCAATAATAAACAACTAAATAATAAATGTACACAATAATATTTTATCTAACGCCTTAAAATAGATAATATGTACTACTCACCTTTCTGTACTTAAGATTTTTCGTGATACGTAATTCATGACCCTAACAATTAATACCGATTTATAAATTAGAACATAATAAAAATATATTACTCTCTTATTTTATGTTTATTTTAACTAAATTGCTATAACACCATTAAATCAATTTATTTAAACCAAAAGAATAATTACATCCTCCTAATATATATATATAAGTACACCCAAACATTATTATATATATATATAAGTGTAAATGCACAGTGCCTATACATATTTATAAAGTAATGCTCGCTTGGTAAATGTTCGTACCCCTTTGTTTTTTTTTATTTTTTATTATTATTTTAATAAAGCAAGTATAGTAGCCATTAGGGGTGGATTTGGTAAAATAGCGTACCATACCAACTATACCGAGTACTATATCGAAAATTTGGTATACCAAAATCTATTACTATTACCATACCAAACTTTAGCTATACCGAATTTTGGTATACCGAAATATCGGTATAGTACGGCACATTACCAAAAAATCAATCATGTAAATAAAAAAGATTTTTTTTAATTTAATTGAATTTTCTGAATTTAACTGATTTACAGAATGATTGATTATTGTTAATTAACGTAAAACATAGGCTAACTTAGCTCAAACCTAAATTTAACTAAAATTTTCTGAAAAAGAATTAGACATGATTTGTTAATATTTACATCTTTGCACTTTATTGCCTAAAAAAATAGATTAAATCACTAAACAGATAAAAATGTGTTATTATTATGATGGCTCATATTTATCATAATGCAAACTGTTTAAGTAAACATAATTCAAATGGATTAAATAAATTGGGACAATTTTCGCAGAACTAAAAGGAGGATGAAGAACTTAGAACCCCTACAACTAAACAAAATTGCAAAATATATACATACATATATATCTATAATTTGTATATCTTAGTCCCACTCAACCAACTAGTTTCCCAAATTCAGAATAAAACTTACAACGCTATAATTTATTTCCTTTACTTCATATCATTTGTTGAGACTATACATTGCCATGGCCTATTGTGAAAGAAAACCAAAACAACATCTTCTCATCATCGATAGATATTATATATGTCAAAGTTCGAGTGCATACTCAGTCAAACGATTTAAATGAACCGAACAATATTAAAATGAACCGACAAAATTTGTTTAAATGGAATATTTATATGGAATAAGAATTGTTATCTGATTTAAAGTTAAAATGGGTCTAAAGAGAGAATGAGATTCTTGACAATCTGGACCGTTCATCTAACTTCATCTATATCTAATTGTGGAATGTTAGTAATTTGTGTTGTTCGGAAAACAACCCTAGAGGGGGGGTGAATAGGGTTTTTAAAAACTTAATGCGGAATTAAAACGTTTTTTAAAATATTTAAGCAAAGCAACTTAGCTAAGCAACAATATCAAGAAAATAATAAATTTCAAGTAATCAGTTTCAGGAGAAGCAAATAAACAATCTCAAAATACAAGCAATAATATAGCAATAAAAAGAGAGCTTGAGTTTAGAAAGATTGAACCAATTTGAAGCTCGAAACTTTTTGTCCTCACGGTTCGCTCTTAACCATACGTCCGCGCTCGGTTAGTTTCCCGAGAATTTCCACTATTCAATATTCTTCGGGTGAAGATCAAACATCAATATAAATGTTGTTATACACACAACACTCACAATGTAGCTATACACACTACACTTCTCACAAGATATGCTCTCTTGCTTTACAAAGAGACAAACTCTCTTTTGAGATGAAGAATAAATTGTTTGTGGTGATACACACCAATACAATAACTCTCAAGTGTATTTGAAGATTACAAATGAAGCTCACACTAGAGTTATCAAGATTGATCAAAATATATAGCTTAAAAATGAAGAATATGATCAATAAAATGAATTGAATACTTGAATAACTTTGTATATATGTAAAATAAGTTTGTAAAATGATTCAAGTGTGTTAAAACATGTCTAGGACCTCATATTTATAGCTTGCAAAACCATATGGCCGTTGGTGATGATTAAGAAAAGTTTTGGCTCCAAGGTACACATTTTCAAACTTTCCAACAGCTAGTTTTGACAAAAAATTCAAATTTGTTTTTTTAATTTATCCCAATTAGACTATTGGATCATGCTCAAATTTTAGTCAAAAGTGACAAGAGATTTTGTCTAACTACTGTAAAAAATTCAAAATGATCGGAGTTCGGGAGAGCTTCCATCTTACTGCTAGATCAAAACTGGGCAAAAATTAAGCGAATTTTAAATGTAAAATAAAAATATTTTTTGCAATTTAACAATTTAGTTCCAAATAAAATTCTAATGATTTATGAATCTCAAAGATATGTTTCTAAGATACCTATTTCTATTAGAGCTTAAAATATGATCATTTAAAATTAATATGAATTTATTTTGAAACTCGGTCTTTGTAAAATGATGTTTTTCAAATAAATTCAATTTCAAGCTTGTTTGAATCAATCTTTAAAATATGTATGAATATATTTGAGCTATAAGGATTTGATCAATAAAGTAACTTTACATAAATCTTAAGCACTCACTCAATTATTAAATTAACGAGCCTTTGAATACTTTGATTTGTTTCTTCAGATTGATCTTTATTTGAAACTTTTTCCTTGAAGCTTTTCATATAGTCTTTTGATCATTTGTGCTTCATGATTTGCATTGAGAGATTTGATCTTCCTTGTCTTGTCCAATGATCGAATAGTGAAAGAGTGATCCTTGCCATGTTTTTCTTGAATTTTCCAGATAAATGAACTGTATACTTATATCAAGAAACATGTTAAATTACACATGATTAATTTATTGTTATTATCAAAATAAGATTAAGACCTTAGGTCAACAATCTCCCCCTTTTTGATGATGAAAATAAATTAATGTGTGTTTTCAATAACAAGCATAAATAGCATACAAATGTAAATAAATAATATGCTCCCCCTCAATTTATGCAAAGATGACAATTAAAAAATATTGTAAATATTTGAGATAGTTTTAAAACCAAAAATAATATATATATATTTTATAAATAAACCTTTCAAAAGTGTGAATGTAGAAAAGCATTTAAAATCTTACCACAATATAATACCCCGTGTTCCAATCCCAAGCCCGGTTAATGCTTAATCTCCGTTAAGGCATGAACTTTTGCTTTTGGACCCTTGTTAGCTGATCCAACACCTCTGGCACATCATAGTAGCTATATCAAGTTTGTGGGAATGATTGTTTCATAATTCGGGTGGTCCAAATCGAAATCAAGCTGTTAGTCACGTGTTTTCACTTTACGCGATTTCTTAATTTTTGCCAACTTCGAGGTCTCGTAACTTTTTCGTTACTTGTCCGATTAATCCTCCGTTTGGGCCTATGTTTAGGCTTTGATATAACCTAAAAATTTTGTGTTTTGACCGCAAGCTAATTCGCACTTTTCGTGGGTTAAAACAGTGTGCAAAGTACGCGAGTTGCTAAAATCTGTTCATTCGGTAGCGCTTAGGCAGAGCGTTGTCTTCTACGAATTTTTGGAATTTATTCATCCATAATTTGAGAATACTTCCTCTTAGGAAATTGTATAGCTTTGAATTATCTTTTCGTGGACATAAAGATCACCTCAATCGGAGTTCCGAGCAAAAAGTTATGACCAAAATACGAACAGTGCTCCAGATAAAAAATGCATGTGCTGGCAGTGGACTCCATGATCGATCATGGGGAGACCATGATCGATCATGGTACAACAGTAAGTCAGTTTTGGCCATTTTTACGCCATTTTAAGCCCCCTCCACCCCCATTTTCGAGCCACAACTTTAAGAGTTAGAGAGAGTTGAGAGCTCATTTCTAAGGTGTTTCGGAGAGGTTTTTATCTATATTTCAACCCATAAACAAACCTCCATCTTCATCTTCTTCATCCTTCTTTCCTCCATGGCTAGGGCACAAAGCATATGACTGAGGATTTTGCGATTCATCGGTTCTTAGCTCGATTCAGCCCTTCAAGTATGACGACCTAACTTCCTTGAGGTGGGAATCAAACATTAAACTATATTTTACAACTTATTATTACTTGATTACCATTCCTCCACATGTTTATACACATATAAACCTAGTTTCTACATGGGTTTTGGGAATTATGTGAAACTATACCTTTACATCGAAATTGGTTATTCGGATAACCTGTTTATTGTTGAAAATATGTGTTTCAACAAGAAATTGAGGCTATTCAATTGATTTTGCACAAAACCCATTTGGAGCCCATTTGATGGTTGATCAATTGTTTTACTAAGCTAAATGTTTACTTATATGGGTTCAAGTGGTGATTTTATGTTACTAAACCATTGTTTATAAGTTATTAAACTATTTAGAATAGTTGATATGAGATTTCTTTCGTTGGTTTTATGTGGTGTTATATTTGGTTATAGAAATGTAAATGGGTTTTTTTTCTAGTACATGTTGATGCACCACTTTGGTGTTAAAATTAATGATTCGAATAGCCTACATATATATTAAAATACATGTTTTAACAAGAAATTATGGCTATTCTCTTGGTTCACATGAAAACCCACTTAGAACCCTATCAATTGTTAATAATTCCTGTTATAAAAATTTAATACTTATCCTTAAGAGTTCATGTGGTGGATTCTTTATGTTAAACCTTCGCCTACAAGTTGTTATTATGTTATAAATCGTGGATACGAGACATTTTCTATTGGTTGCATTATACATTTTCTATGTGATTAATGGGAATCAAGTTTTATGGCACAATTATTATCTAGATGAGCCGGTTGATGTGTTATTGACCTCATAAACTAGCACTAGTTCATGGTAGGTCCCAGGTTCGTCTCTAACGATTGAGACTTTAAGTTGGGACAGAGAGCCCCTGGGTGCAAGACCCGAAACCGTGCACGGAAAATAATGGGAGGCCCTGCTGCCGCATGGTTGAAAGGCCACGAAATGCAGACCTGGTTGTACGCTTGGATAGTGGTGAGATTTATGATGATCGACAGATGGTTCTATCGGGCGGTCATGCATCCGATAAAGTTTGTTCGATGTTGATATATTCATTCTGGCTACGTGGCTTAACGGTTGACACAAGGGAGGTAACCTGCATATGCATAAGCACGTAAAAATTTATATATGAAGATTGTTTTTAAACCGAACCATTTGTTGAAGATGAATTATTGTTGAACTATGAATTGTGTTTCCAACATGTTATCCCCCGTTCTCCCCCCCCCCCCTACTGAGCTGTGAGCCCCGTGTTTTATTTACAATTTCAGGTACTCAGGGGCAAACGATGGTAACGGGACTATGGGTTCGGGAACGAAATAGATGGCTCTGATACAGATTCACTTTTTGTTATATATATGTTATCTCGGGAAGCCACGGCTAGCCCGTAGGGTTATGCACTGTATTCCGCATGCTAAGTATGGTTTTATATATTGGTTATATGTATGCAAGATATTTATACAGTACTATCATCTTTTATACTGCTGATTGACATGTGTGATAGTTACTGTTTAAATTTCTTTATATATTTACATAAATACCCATTTTAGTCAATCTAAGATGGGTTAGTAGCACCCCAGGTCTTAATTACGGGTGTTGTCCTGTAGATTAAGGCGGGGGTGTTACAATTTTTGTGTTTTACAGAGGAGTTTTGCTCAGTTAAAATGCTGTCGACGTACGGCACCAGTAACGAACTGGGTCCCGGAGGAGAAATCCTCTTAACGGGATTTAGGGGTTACAAGTTGGTATCAGAGGCATAGGTTTCATTTTCCTTCGCCGAGAGTGGGGTAGATTAAGGGATTCCATTGTGTATAAATTATGTTCATCTTATCATATTGATAATTGGGGAAAAGCTCGAGGAATCGGTTTTGGTTTTTAGTATAGCAGTAGAGGGACTATTTGGTTATATTGTAGTCAGCCGCCGATCAATGGATGACTATACCATAAATCTTTAGTTAGCTACCGCTAACTAGAACTAAAACGCTATGATTAATTGAGTTCCACCCAAAATGTTCATTTCTTTTACTCCTTAAATTTTCACCTTACCTTTCAAATATCATGTCACGTTACTCTACCTGTCGCTATAAGTTTACCAGGTTCTTAAAGGATTATTATAGAATCTCTAGTATTGTTGGTCCCATCTGCACTAGAGTTCCAAGAAACGCCCCCAAACGTTGAAATGATTTGGCTATTATTTAGCCTGACCCTTAAGGATGGAAGAACGATGAAGTTTATTACTTACAACACCATGCACACATTTTCTCCCCCTATGGCAACATCAAAAAGGGATCTAGGCCATGCGAAGGCGATGGATTCTAGATACACGCGGGGGGCGCTGTATATTTTAACTTTTTTTTAATCAAACTAGATGTCACAAGCTCTAGTCATACCAAGTTCACGACGGATAGTACAAAAACGATCGTCCGATAGTGGTTTAGTGAAAATATCCGCAAATTGCGATTCGGTGCTAACGAATTCAATATCAACATCACCTTTTTGCACATGATCACGAATAAAATGATGTCTTATCTCAATGTGCTTAGTACGTGAGTGTTGTATAGGGTTTTTGGTCAAGCTAATAGCATTTGTTATCACATTTAATCGGAATGTGGCTAAGACTAATTCCAAAGTCTTCTAGTTGTTATTTAATATATAAAGTTTGTGCACAACAACTTCCGGCCGCCACGTATTCGGCTTCGGTCGTTGAAAGGGCCACCGAATTTTGTTTCTTACTTGACCAAGATATTAATGTGTGTCCTAGAAAATGACATGTGCCACTAGTACTTTTCCTATCGATTTTGCAACCCGCAAAATTCGCATCGGAATAACTTATTAGGTCAAATATGTTATCTCTTGGATATCACAAACCCAAAGAACTAGTGCCGGAAAGATAACGGAATATACGTTTTACGGCGTGTAAGTGGGATTCTTTTGGATTTGCTTGGAATCGTGCGCATAGACAAACACTAAACATGATGTCGGGCCTAAAAGCCGTCAAATAAAGTAAGCTACCGATCATACCTCGATACTTCTTTATGTCGACACTCTTACCACTTTCGTCTTTGTCAAGTTTCAACGATGAACTCATAGGCGTATTCATTGATTTAGCGCCTTCCATGTCGAAATTTGTTAAGAGTTCCTTCACATATTTCTCTTGATTGACAAAGATTCCATCTTTGCATTGCTTAACTTGCAATCCGAGAAAATTTGCACAAGTAGCATATCATTGGCATGATTCTTAATAAATAAAGTAGTGTCTACTTTGCCTCTAACAAATCCATTATTAAGCAAAAATGAACTTAATATATCATACCATGC
This sequence comes from Lonicera japonica, assembly GCA_021464415.1. Classification (NCBI taxonomy): domain Eukaryota; kingdom Viridiplantae; phylum Streptophyta; class Magnoliopsida; order Dipsacales; family Caprifoliaceae; genus Lonicera; species Lonicera japonica. Next base: position 56,157 of record JAKCWG010000593.1, read on the forward strand.
TCTAGGTGCTTGTTTCAAGCCATATAATGCTTTAGACAATTTAAATACGTAATCCGGATGCGTTTAATTTTCAAATCCGAGCGGTTGTTTCACATAAACTTCCACTTCAATAAATCCATTCAAGAAAGCACTTTTCACATCCATTTGATATAGTTTAAAATTTTTAAAGCAAGAGTAAGCAAGTAGCATGCGAATAGCTTCTAAATGTGCAACGGGTGCATATGTTTCTTCATAATCAATACCCTCCTCTTGATTGTATCATTGGGCAACGAGCTAGCTTTATTTCTAACAATAACACCATTTTTATCCTTTTTATTCCGAAATACCCATTTAGTGCCTACAATAATATGATCATTTGGTTTGGGAACAAGTATCCACACTTTATTTCTCTCAAATTGATTGAGCTCTTCTTGCATAGCCATCATCCAAGATTCATCTTGTTCGGCTTCATTTATGTTTTTAGGCTCATATTGAGAAACAAATGCCACATTATTGCAAACATTTCTTAAGGATGATCTAGTCATGACCTTACTAGATGGATCTCCAATAATTTGATCAATAGGGTGGTTGGACACAAATTTCCAACTCTTAGGTAAATCATTCGGGTTTTGTTCGCCCTTACTTTTTATCTCGTTAGAAGAAGTTTGAACACTCGATGGTTCTTCCTTAGATGTATCATTAATTTGAATATCTGATACTTTTTGGATAATTTCAACATCATCATCGGAATGCACTATGGGTGCAAAAGGATTAGATTCATCAAAAACAACATGCACAGATTCTTGAACAACTAAACATTTCTTATTATAAACACGATAAGCTTTACTATTAGTAGCATATCCAAGAAATATTCCTTCGTCGAATTTAGCATCAAATTTTCCTAAATGATCACGATCATTTAAAATGAAACATTTACAACCAAAAACCTTAAAATATGCAATATTAGGTTTCTTATCATTCCATAATTCGTAAGGTGTCTTATCTAACTCTTTACGAATAATAACACGATTAGTTACATAGCATGCGGTATTAACGGCTTCCGCCCAAAAATATTCCGGTAATGAATGTTCATGTAACATGGTTCTAGACATCTCTTGAAGAGATCTATTTTTCCTTTCAACCACACCATTTTGTTAAGGAGTTCTAGGTGCCGAAAAATTATGATTAATACCATGCTTATCACAAAAATTCTTAATATCAATATTATCAAATTCTCTACCTCTATCACTTCTAACATGTACAATAGAAGTACCCTTTTATTTTGAACTTTTCTACAGAATTTAGCAAATACATGAGGTGTTTCACTTTTATGAGCAAGAAAGAATACCCAAGTAAATCTAAAAAAATCATCGACAATCACAAAGGCATACAATTTACCACCTAAACTAGCAATTGAATTAGGTCCAAATAAATCTAAATATAACATATCAAGTGGTCTAGTAGTAGTAATATCTTTCTTAGATTTAAAAGAAGACTTGTGTTGTTTACCAAGTTGACATGCAACACAAATTCTATCTTTAGCAAATTTAGTTTTAGGCAATCCTTTAACTAATTCCTTTTTAGATAATTTATTAATTAAATCCATATTAGCATGACCTAATCTTCTATGCCATAACCAAGAAACATCATTTAACACAGATAAACGTTTAACATCTTGTTGAGATAAATCATAAAGTTCAAGAGTATATACGTTATTTGAATCTATAAGCAACAAACAAGATATAATTATCACTAATATTTTTAACAATGCAACATTCGGATTTAAAAATAACTTCATAACCTTTATCACACAATTGACTAATACGAAGCAAGTTATGTTTTAAACCGTCAACAAGTAAAACATTATCAATATAAGAAGATTTATTACCAACCTTACCTATACCAATGATTTTGCCCTTGGCGTTGTCCCCGAAAGTCACATCTTCTCCTTGCTTAGGAATAAGACTTAAGAAGTTGTTTTTGTGTCCCATCATGTGCTTTGAGCAACCACTATCCAAGAACCACTTGGTTTTGCTACCTTTGGCTTTCAGGCATACCTATACCATAACTTTAAGAAACTTCTCCTTTAGTACCCAAAATGTGTTGGGTCCCTTTAGGTTAGCAAACATAATGGTTCCTTTTGGAACCCAAGCAAGCTTCCTCTTAGGGAAACTTTCATTTCTATAATAACAATGATCCACGTAATAAGTATTTCTACCACAATATGAGCAAAGATGAGTGGGATCATGAGGTGTGTATGTTTTAAAAAAGTTTTTGTAATCTTTTTGATTGTCAATTTGGTTATATCCCAAATCGACTTTGTCGAATACACACCTTTGCATTCCTAATAGTTTTTCCAACTTATCCTTTCCTTTGGTAAAGTTGGCTAGACTATTAGTCAAATCATCGACTTGATCTTTCAATTTGATATTTTCTATTTCAAGTGTGTTTGGAGTTTCTCTCTCATTTCCTTTCTTTAAGGTCTTAATTTTATTTTTCAAAACTATATTTTCTTTCTCAAAATTTTCACACTTGCTAGAAATCATCAAATTTTCCTTTTTGAGGCTTACATATTCTTTGGACAATTTAAGACTTGTTATGCAATTCTTCAAAGATATCATATAATTCATCATAGTCATTCTCATCATGTGCATCATTGTTAATAAAGACATTATCATCACTAAATGAATTGCAAGTAGAATATACCTCATCGTCTCTTGCCATAAGGCAGAGATTTGTTGTTTCCTCGTCGCTAGAGTCGGCATCGGACTCTCCTTCTTCGGAATCACTCCAAGTGACTTTAAGGGCATATCTTACTTGTTTGAAAGCTTTGTCTCTTTTATCTCTTTTCTCCTTTCTTCTAAATGGGCAATTTGTTTTAAAATGCCCCCAGTTCATGGCAATGGAAACACTTATTTACTTCTTCATTTTCAACTCTTGGTTGAATAGATCGATCATTGTTCCTTTCTGATGAAGACTCAGTTGTTTCCTTTTCCTTGAAATTTCTTCTTCTTAGTTAGAAATTTTATGAATTTTCTAGAAAGAAGAGCCATATCCTTGTCTCCTACCATCGACTCCTCATCATCCTCTAGTTCAGTTGCTTTGAGGGCCAATGACTTTTTGGCTTTCGATTCACTTTCTTCTTCTCTTTCCAATTCCTTCTCATGGGTTTTAAGTGAACCCAAGAGTTCATCCATGCTTAGCGTTTTGAGGTTCTTGGCTTCTTGGATAGCCGTCACTTTAGGTCTCTATTTCTTGGGAAGAGTTCTAAGAATTTTTCGAATCTTGTCCTCATTTGAATATTCCTTTCCAAGAAGATCTAAAGCATTAGTTACAATAGAGAATCTACTATACATGGAAGCAAGAGATTCATTAGGCTCCATTTTAAATAATTCATAATCATGAACAAGCATATTTATGTTATCATCTTTAACTTGAGTGGTTCATTCGTAGGTAACCTCAAGTTTATCCCAAATTTCTTTGACCCTTTTGCAAATAGAAATTTTGTTATATTCATCCATGCTTAATGCACAATTTAAAGCATTTAAGGTTTTAGCATTATATTGAATTTTCTTAATATCATTTTCATCATACTCGGACATTTTCTTAGGAACAATTTTTCCACTATCATCTCTTTTGGTAATTTCATAGGGTCCTTCAAGTACAACTCTCCATTGTTCAAAATCACTAGATTGTAAAAATGTACTCATTCTACTTTTCCAATAGCTATAATTTTTACCATTAAATAGAGGTGGTCTATGGGTGGAGAGACCTTCGGAAAGACCGGTTCCTTAATATATAGACATGATCGTAAACTCTAAGATTGTTAAATCAAAATAAGAGTACAACATCTGATACCAATTGTTGGTCGGAAAACAACCCTAGAGCGGGGGGTGAATATGGTTTTTAAAAACTTAATGCGGAATTAAAACGTTTTTTAAAATATTTAAGCAAAGCAACTTAGCTGAGCAACAATATCAAGAAAATAATAAATTTCAAGTAATCAGTCTCAAGAGAAGCAAATAAACAATCTCAAAATATAAGCAATAATATTGCAATAAAAAGAGAGCTTGAGTTTAGAAAGATTGAACCAATTTGAAGCTCGAAACTTTTTGTCCTCACGGTTCGGTCTCTTCAACCATACGTCCGCGCTCGGTTAGTTCCCCAAGAATTTCCACTATTCAATATTCTTCGGGTGAAGATCAAACCTCAATTCAAATGTCGTTATGCACACAACACTCACAATGTAGCTATACACACTACACTTCTCACAAGATATGCTATCTTGCTTTGCAAAGAGACAAACTCTCTTTTGAAATGAAGAATAAATTGTTTGTGGTGATACACACCAATACAATAACTCTCAAGTGCATTTGAAGATTACAAATGAAGCTCACACTAGAGTTATCAAGATTGATCAAAATATATAGCTCAAAAATGAAGAATATGATCAATAAAATGAATTGAATACTTAAATAACTTTGTATATATGTAAAATAAGTTTGTAGAATGATTCAAGTGTGTTTAAACATGTCTAGGACCTCATATTTATATCTTGCAAAACCATATGGCCGTTGGGGATGATTAAGAAAGGTTTTGGCTCCAAGGTATATATTTTCAAACTTTCCAACATCTAGTTTTGACAAAAAATTCAAATTTGTTCAGTTAATTTCTCCCAATTAGACCGTTGGATCATGTTCAAATTTTAGTCAAAAGTGCCAAGAGATGTTTTCTAGCTATTATAAAAACTTCAAAATGATCGGAGTTCGGGAAGGCCTCCATCTTACTGTTAGATCAAAACTAGGCAAAAATTAAGAGAATTTTAAATGTTAAATAAAAATATTTTTGCAATTTAACAATTTAGTTCCAAATAAAATTCTAATGATTTGTGAACCTCAAATATATGTTTCTAAGATACCTATTTATATTAGAGCTTAAAATATGATCATTTAAAATTAATATGAATTTATTTTGAAACTCGGTCTTTGTAAAATGATATTTTTCAAATAAATTCAATTTCAAGCTTGTTTGAATCAATCTTTAAAATATGTATGAATATATTTGAGCTATAAAGATTTGATCAATAAAGTAACTTTACATAAATCTTAAGCACTCACTCAATTATTAAATTAACGAGTCTTCGAATACTTTGATTTGTTTCTTTGAATTGATCTTCATTTGAAACTTTTTCCTTGAAGCTTTTCATATAGTCTTTTGATCATTTGTGCTTCATGATTTGCATTGAGAGATTTGATCTTCCTTGTCTTGTTCAATGATCGAATAGTGAAAGAGTGATCTTTGCCATGTTTTTCTTGAATTTTCCAGGTAAATGAACTGTATATTTATATCAAGAAACATGTTAAATTACACATGATTAATTTATTGTTATTATCAAAATAATATTAAGACCTTATGTCAACAATTTGGTATTTATTTAATATTTGGTATAATGGCACATTTGGTATTGGTATGGTACAGTATACGATACCTGTGAACACCTCATTTTGCGACCCCTGTAAAAATTCTTATTTTCAAAGAAATGAACACGCATGCATGCACGAGCATTTTTGGATGCATAAAAACTATCTACATGTGATACAGGTCAAAGAAGAAAGCCAAAAGGACCCCGGATGAGAAGTTACAAAATTATCGAAAATTGCCGGAACCGAAAACCGTCAAAACTCCTGGAAACTTGTGAAAGGAGAGTTACGCATTTTGGATCATCCTCAAACTTTGAGAGTCGTTAGAAATTATCAAAAGGAGTAGCATACTCAAAAATCAGCTTAATCCGACGGTCGGATCTCCGAAAATTCAGAAAATCATGAGTTTGTTTCGGGTGATCAAATGGAGGTCTTCTCGAAGTTAAAATGGTCTAAATTTTGGTCAGTAGATATTTCTTATCATGAGGAATAACATATTAAAATTTCAACTTTTTTGGACATGAGATCCTTAAGAGTCAATTTGTCTACCTTGCAATGCTAGTTGAAATGTCCTTCGGAGCAAATTAAAATAAATATTGACCTTCCCGAGTTCTGATCGACCTTAAATTTGGACACGAGATAGAAAACATTGTGGGGGAAAACATGTCCAAATATTAGCATAATCCAACGGCTAGAAGTTCAGTTCTTGAGGTTGTTGTACGCAAGTAGGTTTCCTACGCGGGAACAAACTCTTTCTACCAATTCGAGGAGACCGAGTTCTTCCTGAACTCCGATCGTCCTGAAATTTTTACAGGATTTAAAAGACTTATATTAGAAATATATATCCAAAATTCAGCATTATCCAACGGTGGTAACCTGACTTTTCGTGCAAACAAGGGACCTTGTCTACAACAAGTACCTTTCCTACGTGGACACAAACTCTTCGTACCAATCAGAACGAAAGGAAACCTTCCCGAATTCTGATCGACCTGAAATGTTTACACAATTTAAATGATTCCTATTTACAACACATATCCAAAAACTAGGATGATCCAACGGTGGGAAGGCTTCGTGATAATTTCCAAGAGTCCTAGTTGCAATCTCTTTTCTTGCTCTCCAAGTATTTTGACAACTATAAATAGACCCCCCCTCCATTCATTATTATCATCAACAATCAAGGGGATTTCGTGGTACACACTAAGAGATCCTTATTCTCTCCTTCCAAGGAGGCTCAGGTATAATTTTCTCTCTCTTCTTTTATTTATTCGTCGATTTTATAATTCATACTCTTGTTTGCATAATTTTTATTACTTAATAGCTTTTCAAAACCTTTTTTCAAATTGTTTTCAAAACCAAAGGCGTATAATAAACCCTAATCCAATTCCAAAATAGTATTATTACTTTCTTACTTTTCCAAAAGTCCGGATTAGCGGTATTGTTATACGAAGGAATCGATAATCGCTACATATCTAATCTAACTCATAGATTGCGGTATGTATGTGACAAATACTCGATTATGAGAGCATTAGCGCCATCTATACCAGTTTAATCAATAGACTATGGTATACGGTCGGTCAACTCGCCTCATATCACATGTAATATAAGATTCCACATTGAATTAGTTTCCGAAAAGCCCAATGCTTTACAAAATCACTTGTTTCACTGTATCTATTATTATTATTATTATTATTATTATTATTATTATTATTATTATTATTATTATTATTATTATTATCAAATTCTCTTTTTTCAAATCACACACACACACACACACACATTTTTAAAATCATGGGCGAATTAGGAAACACATCGTTTTCATCCCATTCCCAAAATCCCAATTTTTAAGGCAAGCACGAAAAGCTATAAAGTAATAGCAATAACATGCAAGAACTGAATTATAACACATGCATATCCTACTCAAGAGACCGAAAGGGCGAATTGGGTGCCTAACACCTTCCCGATTCGTAACTTAATCCTCGAACCTTCGAATCAACTGGTTTCGCATATATTGTGTATAAGAGGATATTTAGTCCATAAATACGTCTCTTTTATACAAACCTTTTTTGTTTGTTTAGTAAAACAAACTAGCGACTCTTACTCTTTTCAAAATCAATTTTCAAAGCAACAAACGGAATCGCCGCCTACGAGGACCCCCGGGCGTCGAGGACGCGGGTTCTCACAATACCGTATCAAAAAATGGGTACGGTACAGTATACCATCGGTAATTAATATGAATACTAGTACTGTACCAAAGTAATTCGGTATGGTACAATACCAATTAGTATTTAGTATTGTACCATTACCAAATTTTCGGTACAATTTGGTATTGGTTCAGTTTCGTACGGATTGGTAAAATACAAATGGTATATTTTCCCACCCCTAGTAGCCATATGAAAAAGTACAAAAAGTATGGGTAGAATTACCTTTTAAAAGCACGTTGACCTTCTCTTGCGCTCTTTAGTATTTTTTTTCTTTGTTCTTATGTTTTGAAAATGATGTATCAATTAGACTATTTATAGTGCAAGACCCAATCATTACTTAGCCATGTGGCAATTTTCTCACCCTCCACCCAGAATTTCTTGTTTGCTCAGCTGCCACATGTTACCTTCTCCCCTTCATTTATCTCTTTTCACATCCTTTATCCACATCCTTTATCCAAAGGTAAAATATTTTTATTTTTATTTTATATTATTATTATTATTATTATTATTATTATTATTATTATTATTATTATTATTATTATTATTATTATTTTTAATTTTTTTTGGTATTACAGCAATTATGGAGTTTGTAATGATGTATTTTATAGGCAACTGTCCACTATGAACTTTTTCTTTAACAATTATAAACTTGATGTCTGTGTGTTTAGATTTTGTTAATGTGATGCCCCGAATCCCGTTCTGAGATTTTCACCTCCGGGACCCGGTTAATCACGGATGCCGTGCGCGACGGCGGGTTTGAAATATAAAAATCCACAACTTTTTAAAACTTTTCTTAAATAAAATGTCACATTTACACAAACACAGTTACACCAAACTCCACATATATATATAAACTGTTTATACAAATCTATAATCCGTTATCCAAAATAATTATAAAGTCCATACATAATAACAAGGAGTTTAATATAACAAAAGGTTATATACAACCGAGTCCTTAGTTGAAGGACTACAAAAGATATAGGACATCAGAGGCTACTAGACTCGTAGATCACGCGCTAATCCCCGATGCTTGACCTGCAAAACTGTTTGGAAAACGGGGTGAGCCAAATCCGGGCTCAGTGGGAACTATATAGGTTTTATATAGAAAATAATTATTTTACGTCAATACAGTAGTTTGAAAACAATGCAATGCAATGCAACTCACACAGCCGTGCGTGCAAATCCTACTAGGATTCCTATCCTAATCACCAGGAAGTTGACTATTCGATCAACTTATTCCATCCTTAGACCTCCCATGGAATATCCTAAGTCGACCTCATATTACTAGGGAATCGTAGATATAGACCTACTTGAATACGTTCTCAAGTGCAACTCAAGGCTATACTATGCTATCCGGTACCTATACCGTAAGTTGTGACAATTGGCCAAGTATCTATTGTTTTCTCTTTAGTTATAGTACGTTATGGATTCCATACTTGGCCACCTACAAGACTTTATCCCTATTTCATCCTCACAACCAAACCACATACTCACATTTGTATACCAGGTTTCTATGGCCATTAGCTAATAATGCTTTCCACTTTATCTGTTAGTACATTATGAGTGGCCAACACTGTTTTATGTATATTATGTTCATTTACGATAGTGTATGTGTCATTGTTCTCACTAAAGGTACACTCGTCTGAGGCAATATATAATCAACCATGCCATACAAGATATGATACAATACAATAATAATGATAATATAAACACTACACATCCATAACACATCGATCCGTATCATATCTCCTGTATAATGCCTCGGTTTCACCCCGCGATCTGACCAGGCCCAGAACAGAGAATCCAGCGAGTCCCGAAGGATCCAAAGTTCTTGTCCATGTCTCCTCTAGGTGGGGTGGCAGCTCAAGGATTTGGTTCTCCAAGTAAGTCATTCGGGGATAACCCTCAAGACATTTTACTGGGAATAACACCCCGAATAGTTAACGAGGAGAACGCCCATACAAGCTTCCACGACACCCTAGAGAAACTACACCAGGCAATACCCTAGTAGGGTGATGACCATTAGTAGCCCAATTACCTCTCGAGGACTCACTATTTGAGTAAGTAGTGGCACACGGGACCTGCTCCGCTAGCCGGGGAAACACTATAGCCCAGAACACATAGTCCTGTGGGAAGGAAAGATACACAGAGTGGGCTCTCCTTTGTGGACACACACAACCACCGGCGGAGTTACCGACTTTAATTTCCCCGTGCACGGTTTAGGGCCTTTGTAACACCCCCACCTTAATTTACAGGACAACACCCGTAATTAAAACCTGGAGTGTCACTAATCCATCTTAGATTGACTAAAATGGGTATATATATAAATAATTCAAACAACATATATAACACATGTCAGATCACTCATCAATATACAGGAGGATTGCTTTCTATATACGTCTAATATTTCTATCACATGCCAACCAAGTATAAGGTGTCAAAACAATAGTAAGGTTCATACACAAGCTTGTAACCATTATACAAACCAACTAAGTAAAGTAAGATGATATACAATATTTCAGGCTAGCCGTGGCTTTCCGAGCTAACATTTACATAACAAAATGAATATGTATCAGAGCTTTTTATTTCGATCCCGAACTCGCCACCTTGTTAACATCACACGTCCCCTGTGTACCTATATTAGTTAGAAAACGGGGTGAGCTCGCAGCTCAGTAGGGGGGATATAGGGGATAACATGTTTGAATATCATAATCATTAATTTGGTAATAGGTTATACTTCAACCATAATTCTATAAAACAATGCAATTTGATGATAATCTACTCCTCAACCATCAATCCAAGTAAATATCATGATTTCACAAAAACAATGCATGCTCATGCATATGCAGGTTACCTCCCTTTGTGTCAAACGTTATGTCGAATCACCAAAACAGAATGTGGGCCACCTTTCCAAGAGAATAACGACAATAATGACACCGTCTCATCATCTCACCAAGAGAACTGCCGAAGCTAAGCCGAGTCATAGTCATAATCAGATCAATAGTAGTGGGCCTGACCGCCCCCAAGAGAATGAGTATCAAGATCATAACATGGGCTCAGTCGCCCCCATCGAGATCATAACATGGAATCATATATAACCAGAATATGGCCTCTCCGTCTCAGGTGAATACCAACAGATAATTAACAATTGGACCACAGTCCACAATATCACATCAACTGATTATTTTCATACCGATTTTCTCAACAATTGTCTAGATCTCCAGACTATTCACCGTGGGCTCTAGACAGCTGATGACTCAATAGTGCCCTGCCGTTGTCTAGATTTCTGAACTATTCACCGCGGGCTCTAGACAACCGACGACTAAAGGAGCCCCCCAGAGGTTTAGGGCTTTTCAACCCAAGGGCACCAGGCCTTGCCTATTTTTCCCATCCCGGCAAGCACTAATCAGATCATTCCCTATCACCTGACGGAAGGCCAAACATATACAAATAATTGTGGGCAACACCCCACCATATAACATAGCCGAGAATATCCACATTCGAATGAAGAACTCCCAAAAATAGATAATCACTTGTTTAAGAATGCCACAAGCGTATAGAATGCCATCCATATCATGGAGAAGAAACATAATTCTTCCAAGAGACAATTTCCGCACCATATGCCATAAGAATGCTTCGAGCTTGCCATGAGATCATCCAGATGCCAGGTTGACACAATAATTATGCATAACGTGCAATTTATGCTCTGATTGTAAACTAGAAACAATCTATGCCACTTAAACTTTATTCGTCATGTATCCATGTTCCTCAACACATTCATAGCCCATTTACAAATCCACTTGGATACAACCAAGCATGTATATCCAAGGAACATCACATACAAGTCTATATTACATAGATGTCAAGTTCAAGTGGCATATCTTGTCTCAACTAATGCATCATAGATACAATATAAACCACATATGCCATATAAACTCTAACCAATTCACTTCCATGTTCTTTGGTGTATACAAAACCCTTTACTAATCATTTTCTTGTTAAACCAACACATATACATCCAAAGAACATCCGTATGAATCAATAACATGTAATCATGGAGCTTAGATGGCATATATTGCTTCATATCGCAAAATCATAACACAATCATGCAAAACTTATGCATATCCAATGATATGATCAACATAATAACATGTATGTATAAAATCATTCGTGTATAATTAATAACAAGAAAGTATGTGCTTTATATTAAACATATATGTATAAAATCACTCATCTTTAGATAAATAAAATCATATCATCAAGTTTGGAAAACATATAACCCCTACCTCAAGTGTATAGACCAAAAGAAGGAAGAATGATGTAAACCGAAGCCCCGTTCGGTGAAATCCTCGAGCTCTCGCATCACCACGCCCTTAGAATAACAAAAACCCCTAATCAATGATGCATAGACCCTAACTCGCGTAGCCAAAGTTCATGCTTGAGCTTTCCTAGAAGAAAACCAAGGTAGAAGATGATGAATGGTGAAGAAGAATGATGTTTGATTGATTTGAAGCTTTGATTCTTCGATCGGGGATAAGAAATGCGTAAAAATCTTTCTCTTTCTCTCTCTAGAGCTCTTTAGAACTCTCTAAAGGAGTATGGAAGAGTTTGGGTCGAAGATGTGGTGAAAAAGGTGTAAAAATAGCTTAAAAACGTGCTTAAGTCAGTGGGAATAATTAACTGGCGGACCGGTATGCAAAATACCCAATACCGGTCCACGGGGTTCAATTTTCCCAAATTTTTGGCGCCGGACCAGTATACCAAAAACGCCATACCAGTCCGCGCTTTAAATTTTGGGCTCTGGACCATTGTTTTTGTTTCGGCCATAACTTTTCGCTCGGAACTCCGATTGAGGCGTTCTTTTTGTCCACGGAAAGGTTTTTCAAAGCTCTACAACTTTCTAATAAAATTTTTTCCCAAATTATGGATTGATTTTTTCCAAAAATTAGCCGAAGACAGCGCTCTGCAGAAGCCCTACCGAATGACTAGAATTTTGCAATGGGCCAACTTTGCGCCCTGTTTTGACCCACGAGAAGTGTGAATTGGACTTCGGCCAAAACACGAAAGTTGTAGAATGGTATGAATACTAGACACATTATAGACGAAATCTTATTCTAAAAAATAACGAAGAAATTACGATAGCTCAAAGATAGCTAATATTAACAAATCGCGAAGAACCAAAACTCCTTATTTACCAACCAAAATTGATTCGGACCACCCGAATCATCAAACGATCACTCAAATGAGTATAAATAAGCTAATATAATCCATTTTAAAACAATTTAAAGTACGGGGTATTACAGCCTTTGACCCATGGGCGGCAATAGTCAGCCCTCCTTCGAGTCACCGGGAGCTACCTGATGCTCGGTTAATCATATCCAGCCCATATGTGTGATCACAGTAACATACATCACATTTATTCATTTCCCACAATCAATACCATCATCATCATAAATCATACATCACACATATGGCTAATCGTCATACATATAATCATATAATCGCCCACTATCCATTTATCATCATTAACATCATCGTTAATCATTTCTACAAGTGTATTCATCACTCGTATACTCCATACGTTTATCGTCACGTGATTATTCTCATAATAAGGCCAATTGGTTCATTATTAATGTCATAAATCTCATTAGGTTCTATATGTATCAAACTAAGGCCGTCTATGTGTTCCATGATGATTCTCTAACTATATCATTAAGCAAACATTTGTTAGCATTTCTCTAGTCCACCCGACATATTAATATGACTCACCGAGCTGTTCATATACATGACTGAGGCAATCCACACCTCACCAAAGTGTGTTCTCTACGTTTCTAGAGTATACTGGAGTTGTACTTACATTATTAGTGTTAACCTTATTATATACCAGGTGCTAAGCTTAAGGGTTATTGCGTATCAATCCGCCCTAGCGGGTTTTACGTGCCAACACTACCAATAATGTTCGATAACCACCACTAGTGACAAATTTACGGAAGCCTATATCATTAATAATCCCATAATCGTCCACTTATAAGCACAAGACCTAAAAACCCCAATTTATAAGTCATGCGAATAGCTACGGAGTTGGTTTCACATGAACCTCTAGGTACGCATGCTAAATTGTGAAACTAGATGACCAATCATGCTATATGAGTGATAATCTATCAATATCTATCACTAATCTAAGAATTATCTAGCCCAAACCCCAAGAGATGCAAACAACATATGTTTTTGATCAAAATCCCCAATTTGTAGTGCAAGACTCTAATTCATCAATCAAACTTTGGAAAACAAGTTTTAGTACTAGTGTCCCCACCTTAGACAAGCCGAATCCGTAAGTAATGAAGCGTAAAAGCCGTATCGCCCAAGCCCTAGCTCCAACACAAGCTCCAACGAAAGAAAAAAACGGGAAAGATAATGAATAGTGAAGGAGAAAGCGATTCGGGACTTAAATCTTGGATGAGGGATGAGAGATGTGTATAATCTCTTCTCTCTCTCTCTCTCTAGAGCTCTCTAGACTCTCCTTCACTCCCTCTGAGATGGTGTGCTCGAAAATGGGGTTTAGGGGTGTTAAATGACTTAAAAACGGGTTAAAAACGTTTAAAACCGACGTTCAGGTGAACCATGATCGATCATGGGTTCCCCATGATCAATCATGAACCCTTCTGGAATTCTCTGGAGGACCATGATCGATCATGGAAGTCACTGCAACAGTAAATGACTTTCTGAGCCCTAAACAGACCTCGAAACGGTTGAATCTCGACTCGTCCCAAACACGAAAGTTGTAGAGAGCAAAGAAATAAAGACGTGGATGAAAATAGAGAGTTGTTTGGACATCGGATAAAGAAGTTATGGCCTCTCAAAGTTGGCCAAAAATTGATGAATCGCAAAAAGTCGAAATACGCGATTATCGCCTCGGTTTTGATCCGAACCACTTGAATCACTAAACGAACACTCACACGAGTGGAAGGAGGCTAATATGACTAATAAAGAGTGATAGAACATTACGAGGCTCTCCAAATAAAAATTTCACCACCCGAGGTGAAATGAGCGGACGAACGAATGCAACTACGAGGAAACGAAAGAACGGGGTGTTACAACCTCCCCTCCTTAAACAAATTTCGTCCTCAAAATTTAATAGGAGGAGTATGAAACTAGAGTACGTACAAGTAATGGATTCGCACTAGGTCTCCCCTCCTTAAAAAGGAGAAACTGCGAATATAAACGAAACATATCAAAATATATAGCTCACATTTGGAGGTACCACCTCCTCAAATGATAAGAAAACATAATATCGAGCAAGAAATCCCTCGCACACTCTTAAGAGAATATCATCAATATGGTATATCTGCATGATGAGGCACAAGACCCTTTACTAACACGAAAACAACCATGATCGGGAATCTGAAACAAAGCAACTCCCAAGCAAATTGGAATGCTAAACCAAAATGGATAAGGTAGATATAGCGTATCCACAAATCCAATACATCCAATCACAACTAAAATGATCAAAGCCTTCAAAGGGGATCCACAATTATAATCACATCAAAAGGATATATCTCACATCCTAGATTCCTGTGAATACAAATCTAACCATACTCGGGAAAACGATACCAATCGCACTACATCAATAAAAAAAATTCAAAGCTAATCAAACTCAAGCTTCACCCATTGGAATCAAAGAACACATAAGGTGAACACAGGAAGTGGGATTAATTGGCCACTAACACTAGTAAGCCACGTTTTACTTTTCGTTGGCAACGGAAGACCGTTGATTTATACGTTAGTCATCCGTTGATCAGGCGGCTGACTAAAATATAACTCGACAGTCATCCATTGCTAACTTGATGGCAAAACTCATCCCGAGTACAAATCAAATTTCAAGAAAAGAAACAAATTCAAAGGAAACAACACAGTTATAATATGGATGGTATGATGTAATTTATGAAAGTAATCGATACAAAAAGAATGAAATGAGGAGGGATTACCTATTCCCAAGACTAGCCCTAACCAGGAGGATGTGCACTCGATGACCTGTTAGTTCTCGAACCACTAGCTCCACTACGTTTCCGCTGCGCCACTCCGGATGGATGCCTCTTTCCACGCCTAAGATAATTCTTACGGAAATGATCGGGGCTGTGGAAAATGAAACAACCGGTCCTAGGGCTTTTAAGAGGATACTTTCGTGTCTTATGCTCAAGGGACCCACATAAGGAACAAACACAAAGCTTAGGCTCTCAACTTACTCTACTAGTAAACAAACTAGATGGTAAGATGATAACTTCCCCGGTTTCCACAATCAATTCTCGACGATGACGCTTAGCTGACGGTTCGCACTTTCTCGTGACCTGCCTGGAACCACTCATCCAAAAGGGACAATACATCAACACATGCTCGACTGACCCACAATAATGACATGCCTGAGAAGGGGACTCGTGCTCAGCGAAAATAATCTCGGACTCGTCGGTTTGAACAGCCCTATTCACCTTCTCTACCAATCCCAAAGCAGAGTCGGTACGAACACCCATGCTCACGATACATGGAGGAGTAACATATACGTCACTAGAAAAGGACATCCTGAAAGAAAATTGCCCATGATGGATAAAATATAAGAGTGTAATATGCATATGGATGACCCCTTACATGGAACAAATCGCTACTCAACAAGACGCACTCATAACGCTCACTCTAAATGCATAACTATCTATAAACCCCGCGAAGATAATCGAACCTATATGTAACATCCTGTATTTATATTAATGTTAATTGTGTTATATTAAATCTTTGATACATATATCAATGATCGTTTGGTGATTCGGGTGGTCCGAATCGATTTTGGTTGGTAAATAGGAAGTTTTGGTTCTTCGCGATTTGTTAATTTTGGTTAACTTTGAGCTATCGTAATTTCTTTGTTACTTATCCGATTAAGGTTCCGTTTCTGGGGGTGTCTAGTATTCATGCCATTCTACAACTTTCGTGTTTTGGCCGAAGTCCAACTCACACTCCTCGTGGGTCAAAACAGGGCGCAAAGTAGGCCCATTGCAAATTCTGGTCATTCGGCAGCACTTTGGCAGAGCGCTGTCTTCGTTGAATTTCTGGGAACAATCTATCCATAATTTGGAAAAACTTCCAACTAGAAAGTTGTAGATCTTTGAAATACCTTTCCGTGGACATAAAGAACGCCTCAATCGGAGTTCGGAGCGAAAAGTTATGGCCAAAACAAAAACAGTGCTCCAGACCCGAAACTTTTAAAGCGCGGACCGGTATGGCATTTTTGAATACCGGTCCGGCAACAAATTTTGGCGAAAATTGTAACCCGCGGACCGGTATTGGGTTTTTGGCATACCGGTCCGCCAGTTCACTTTTTCCACCGACTTAAGCTCGTTTTAAGTGCGTTTTAGCTCCTTTTTCATCCATTTTTCGACCCGGACTCTTCCACACTTTACGAGAGGGTTCCAGAGGGTTCTAGAGAGAGAAAGGAAGAGATTTCTACACATTAATCCTTCCGCATCAACGAATTAAGCTCGAATTCATCCGAATCATCTTCAACTCCTCTATTCATCGTCTTCCTCCTTGGGATTTCTTTGGGAAAGCTTGGATTCTCTCCTTTCTTCACTCTATACGGCTAATAAACACGAGGTAGGGGCTTACTTGCTTTTATAACATGTTAATATGACTTTATTACACAAAAATGCTTGTGTTTGATTCATGATTGGTTAGGAATTAAACTATAAGAAAGGTTATGATGTTTTATGATCTCTATGGCTATGGTTGCATGATTAAAGACAAGGTATGCCATATATACTCGAGATAAAGCGTTATTTGAACAAAATAATGTATCCTTGTCGGTATTTATTATAATTGTTGATAAAAGTGGCTTATTGATGAATTTCGAATACCAAAGGATATATGGTGGAACTTTAGGAGTATATATGGCATAGGTTGTCTCATATTGATATTTAACATCATATTATGCACGATACGTACTACTGTTGTGTCAACCGACTTCTTGGGAATCTTATGGCAATATTTGGAACGGACTTGCGGTTTATGGATTGATTGCTATCCTATGAAAGGCCTTTATCATTTATCACTGTTTGGAGAGCTTGTGTCTCTCGGGAACAGAATTCTTGATATGGTTGTGTAGTGCTTGCCGGGATGGGAAATAAGTGGGGCTCGGTGCCCTTGGGTTGAAAATCCCTAAACCCCCGGGGGAGCAATGTTTGGCCGCCTATAAGCCATCGGTGAGGAGCCCGGGAACCTAGGCAATTGGCAAGGCACTATGATTCATGTTGATATCTGTGTTCTCATAAAATTTGGGATGGTTGATCCCATGGCTCTATTACGGTGTTGACCTTATAATTCTGGCGACTATGGATTAAATCTACAGCCTGTGCTATCTATCATACGGTAACGGTTGACACATGAGGTAACCTGCATTAGCACGATCATGCATCTTTTAAATAGTTGGCAATGATTCTTGTTTGTATTACTTAAATCATATATGCTGGAAATGAAAGGACAATTTGTCTGAATACCATGCCCTATATTTCCCCCCCTACTGAGCACATAGCTCACCCCGTTCTTTTTCTAAACCAATACAGGTACTCAGGAATTCAAGGAAAACAAAGACGCGATGGGCTCGGGAACGAATTAGAGGCTCTGATACTTGTATTTTGATACTTTTGATGGTGTATATCTTGGTACGGCAAGTCACGGCTTGCCTATGACATGTCCACTTTTAATTAGTTCCCTTTTTGATATTTATGCATATATATATATGTATGGACTTGATTTGCCCCATATCATTACTATGCTTGTGAAATTGAACTACATGGTATATGTTATAATGCTTTAACATCATTTTTGTATCTAGTACTCATCAATGCTTGATATACAGTCTGTTGTTGACTTATATTATTCTTATATACCTATCTTAGTCTTACTAAGATGGGTCAGTGACGCCCCAGGCCTTAACTACGGGTGTTGTCCTGTACAATTAAGGCGGGGGTGTTACAAATTGGTATCAGAGCAATAGGTTTTGCGATTTCTTGGGTTGTGGGACGAAATTTGTGACATATTGTGATAAATTGTCATCTTGTTAACATAGATCGGACTATTATGACATTTTCCTCTTGTTTTCATATAGAATGACGTCCTCACCAAATCACAATGCCACCCACGAGAGCTCCACCACCGGGGAGTCAGTAGATGCTATCCGTGCCATGGCCCGAGAGTTGGCCAATGTGCTGGGACATATAGAACAACCCCAGAGTAGAGTCCAAGAGAATAGGGCTATGGTGGCCCTAGAGAAGTTCAAAAAGCTCGCCCCACCTACATTCAACGGGACATCTGGTCCCGATGCGGCAGAGTCCTGGCTCGATCAAATAGAGAGAGCCTTTGAAGTCATGGTCTTACCTGATGATCTGAAGCTCAATTTAGGGACTTACCAGCTAGTTGATCAAGCTGGTATTTGGTGGAGAAACGTGTCTAGGAGGGCGGACGCTCCTGGTACCTGGGAGCAATTTACCCAAGTATTTTTGGAACATTATTTTTCATCCGTTCACCGCAGTCTGAAGCGAGATGAGTTTCGCTCCCTGATTCAAGGGAACATGTCCGTGGCAGAGTACGAGATAAAGTTTGAAAGTTTGAGTCGTTTTGATAAGAGCCTAGATAATGACCCCGAGGAAAAGATACGTTTATTCCTCAAGGGGTTGAAACCTTCGATTCGGGAGAAAGTATATCATCTAAATCACAGTAGCGTTGCTGAAGCCGTGAGAACGGCGATGAAGGTGGAGCAAGAAAGGATAGATGCCTGTAGATTCCTTGATAAAAAGAGGGGTATTGAAGGGAAAAAGTCGGGTGGTCAAGGAAAGAGGTACAAGAGTGGTTCTGAGTCTTCTAGTGGGGGTTTTGGTCGAGGTCGGTCCTTTGGCTCGAGTAGAGAAAGCCAAGGGTTCGGGGATAGAGTCTGCTACGGATGGGTCAAGTAGGACACTTCAAGAGGGAATGTCCAAATATGAGTCGAGAGCAGCGACAACCATCCCAGTCATTCAGTAGTCGGCCTCAGTTTCAGGTTCGAGCCGCACGGGCGGCGAGGGTCAGTCCATTACTAGCGGCCAGAGCGGTCAGGGCCGTGGACAGAGTCAGGGTGGGTCCCGTGGTGGTGGAGGTCCATACTCTCGGGGTGGCGGCAGAACACAAGGTCGGGTTTACACGTTGACACAGTCAGAGCAGCCAGAGGTCAAAGTGATGGAAGGTACTATCTTGTTCTTTAGTACCTGGGTGAAAGTTCTATTTGATACTGGTGCCTCCCATTCCTTTATTTCATGTGGGTTGGTTGATAGATTGGGATTGTGTGTTGAATCATTAGCTACACCTTTATGGGTTGGTACACCCACAGGGGATAGAATTCGGTTGGGATCTATTTGTAGAAACTGTTCCTTAAGTTTTGGGGAGTCCTCGGTAGAATTTGATTTTATTGTTCTTGATACGGGAGATTATGATCTTATTCTGGGTATGGATTGGTTAGCCACTTTCTATGTGGTAATTGATTGTTCTAAACGTTGGGTGTCGATTCCATTATCGGATCGTGAGATTTTAACTTTCAAATGTGAACCTGAGTCACTTGTTCCGTGTGCATATCTCAAACCCAAAGAACAACGGAGTTACTTTGGGTGGTTGGCCAGTATTGTAGCTCGAGAGGATGATAGTCCCCGTCCGTTTGATCTTCCCGTGGTTAGGGAATTTCTTGACGTGTTTCCTGATGATCTTCCGGGTCTACCCCCACATCGGGAGGTGGACTTCTCTATTGATATTGCTCCAGGAACTGCGCCTATATCTTTAGCTCCATATCGTATGGCTCCTGCTGAGTTGAAGGAGCTGAAAATTCAAATTGACGAATTATTACGGAAGGGGTTTATCAGACCCAGTGTATCTCCATGGGGTGCACCTGTCCTATTCGCTAGGAAGCAAGATGGGTCTTTGCGGCTATGCATAGATTATCGTCAGTTGAATCAGGTTACTATTAAGAATAAGTATCCGTTGCCACGAATCGATGATTTGTTTGATCAATTACAAGGTGCCGTTAGGTTTTCCAAGATCGATCTTCGATCAGGCTATCAGCAGATGTTGGTCCGTGAGGAAGATATTCCAAAGACGGCCTTTCGTACTCGTTATGGGCATTATGAGTTCCTGGTAATGCCATTCGGGTTGACGAATGCGCCAGCTGCTTTTATGGACCTAATGAATCGCTTATATCGTCCGTATCTCGATCAGTTTGTTGTGGTCTTTATAGACGACATTCTTATCTATTCCAAGTCGGATGAAGATCATGAGAATCATCTTCGCTTGGCTCTTCAAGTTCTTCGGGATCATATGCTGTATGCAAAACTTAGCAAATGTGATTTTTGGATGTCAGAAGTCAAATTCTTGGGACACGTCGTCTCGAGAAATGGTATCTCTGTAGATCCTGCAAAGGTAGAAGCAGTCTTAAAGTGGGAGAGACCTCGAAATGTCACCAAGGTTAAGAGTTTCTTGGGTTTGGCTGGATACTATCGTCGGTTTGTCAAAGATTTCTCCCGTATAGCTTTACCTTTAACTCGCCTAACTCATAAGGGCGTTCAGTACGTGTGGGATGAATCATGTGAGAAAGCTTTCTTAGAGTTGAAGGATAGGCTTACCTCGGCTCCAGTTCTTATTCTACCCGAGCGAGGAAAGGGTTATACAATCTATTGTGATGCTTCTAGACTGGGTTTGGGTAGTGTTCTAATGCAGGAAGAGCATGTTGTGGCTTATGCTTCTCGTCAACTCAAGCAGCACGAGAAAAACTACCCCACTCATAATCTAGAATTGGCTGCAGTTGTCTTCGCTCTTAAGATTTGGCGCCATTACTTGTATGGCGAAAGATTCGAAGTCTACTCAGATCATAAGAGCCTGAAGTATATCTTTACGCAAAAAGATCTGAATCTTAGACAACGCAGATGGGTAGAGTATCTAGAAGATTATGATTTCACCCTACTATATCATCCGGGCAAGGCTAATGTGGTAGCCGATGCCTTAAGTCGAAAATCTCAGGGGTCCTTAGCCGCGTTACGGTGTCGGGAATGGAGGTTGAGGGAGGAATTACAACGATACAACCTAATGGTGAATCGTAATGAGAACCGAGCCTATTTATATAACATGATTGCCCAACCAGCTATCCAGCAACGGGTGATAGATGCTCAATGGGCAGATGAAGCTTTTCAGGTGATACGTGATCATTTGGCTACGGAAGCTAAATACGGTGGGTATACACTTGGGACCGATGGTGGGATTCGAGTCCGGGGTAGATTAGTAGTGCCGAACAATCCAGAAGTTAGGAATGAAATTCTAAGTGAGGTTCACCATTCTAAATTCTCTATTCATCCCGGTGGTACAAAGATGTACCGAGACTTATGTCGAAATTTCTGGTGGAACTGCATGAAGAAGGATGTCGCAAATTTCGTGAATAAGTGTATGACGTGTCAGCTAGTAAAGGCTGAACACCAAAGGCCTGCGGGACAACTTCAGCCATTACCCATTCCCGAGTGGAAGTGGGAACATGTTACCATGGACTTTGTTTCGGGGTTACCGAAGGCATTAGGGGGTCAAGATATTATTTGGGTGATTGTCGATAGATTAACCAAATCCGCTCACTTCCTTCCCATCCGGAACAACTAAAATGTAGAGAGTTTGGGAAAACTCTATGTTCGGGAGATAGTCAAGCTCCATGGGGTTCCATTGACCATTGTGTCGGATCGAGATCCACGTTTCACTTCTCGGTTCTGGGAGAGTCTTCAAAGGGCTTTGGGACTCAATTGAACTTCAGTACAGCGTTCCATCCACAAACCGATGGACAATCTGAGCGGGTTATCCAAATACTTGAAGATATGTTAAGGGCGTGTGTCCTCGACTTTCGAGAAAACTGGATAGAACATTTGCCATTAGTTGAGTTTGCATATAACAATAGCTTTCAGGCTAGTGTAGGCATGGCGCCTTACGAAGCCCTTTACGGTCGTCCATGTAGATCCCCAGTGTGCTGGTATGAAGTCGGGGAGAGAACCTTGTTGGGTCCGGAGCTAGTAGAGCAAACTACTGAAAAGATCAAACTCATTCGACATCACCTTCTTACTGCCCAGAGTCGGCAAAAGAGTTATGCTGATAGGCGCCGCCGTCCGTTAGAATTTGATGTTGGTAACCATGTGTTCTTGAAAACAAAACCTCGTTTCGGCATTACGCGGTTTGGTAGTAAAGGGAAGTTGTCTCCCCGATACATTGGACCTTTCGAGATTCTTGAACGTATCGGGAATGTTTCATATCGTCTAGCCTTGCCACCACAGTTGTCCAGTGTCCACAATGTTTTCCACGTGTCGATGCTACGCCGGTATGTTCATGATCCTACCCATATTGTTCAATGGGAAAACCTTGAGGTGTTAGAAGATGGAACATATGAAACCCGCCCGATACAGATTTTGGACCGCCGAGATCAAGTGTTACAAAACAAGGTTATCCCATTAGTGAAGGTCTTATGGTTGCATCATGGAGCCGAGGCGGCAACGTGGGAGTTAGAGACAGAAATTCATAGCAAATACCCCGAACTGTTTGATTAAAATGTAATATCTAAATTTCGAGGACGAAATTTTATTTAGTGGGAGAGATTGTAACATCCTGTATTTATATTAATGTTAATTGTGTTATATTAAATCTTTGATACATATATCAATGATCGTTTGGTGATTCGGGTGGCCCGAATCGATTTTGGTTGGTAAATAGGAAGTTTTGGTTCTTCGCGATTTGTTAATTTTGGTTAACTTTGAGCTATCGTAATTTCTTTGTTACTTATCCGATTAAGGTTCCGTTTTCGTGGGTGTCTAGTATTCATGCCATTCTACAACTTTCGTGTTTTGGCCGAAGTCCAACTCACACTCCTCGTGGGTCAAAACAGGGCGCAAAGTAGGCCCATTGCAAATTCTGGTCATTCGGCAGCGCTTTGGCAGAGCGCTGTCTTCGTTGAATTTCTGGGAACAATCTATCCATAATTTGGAAAAAATTCCAACTAGAAAGTTGTAGATCTTTGAAATACCTTTCCGTGGACATAAAGAACGCCTCAATCGGAGTTCGAAGCGAAAAGTTATGGCCAAAACAAAAACAGTGCTCCAGACCCGAAACTTTTAAAGCGCGGACCGGTATGGCATTTTTGAATACCGGTCCGGCAACAAATTTTGGCGAAAATTGTAACCCGCGGACCGGTATTGGGTTTTTGGCATACCGGTCTGCCAGTTCACTTTTTCCACCGACTTAAGCTCGTTTTAAGTGCGTTTTAGCTCCTTTTTCATCCATTTTTCGACCCGGACTCTTCCACACTTTACGAGAGGGTTCCAGAGGGTTCTAGAGAGAGAAAGGAAGAGATTTCTACACATTAATCCTTCCGCATCAACGAATTAAGCTCGAATTCATCCGAATCATCTTCAACTCCACTATTCATCGTCTTCCTCCTTGGGATTTCTTTGGGAAAGCTTGGATTCTCTCCTTTCTTCACTCTATACGGCTAATAAACACGAGGTAGGGGTTTACTTGCTTTTATAACATGTTAATATGACTTTATTACACAAAAATGCTTGTGTTTGATTCATGATTGGTTAGGAATTAAACTATAAGAAAGGTTATGATGTTTTATGATCTCTATGGCTATGGTTGCATGATTAAAGACAAGGTATGCCATATATACTCGAGATAAAGCGTTATTTGAACAAAATAATGTATCCTTGTCGGTATTTATTATAATTGTTGATAAAAGTGGCTTATTGATGAATTTCGAATACCAAAGGATATATGGTGGAACTTTTGGAGTATATATGGCATAGGTTGTCTCATATTGATATTTAACATCATATTATGCACGATACGTACTACTGTTGTGTCAACCGACTTCTCGGGAATCTTATGGCAATATTTGGAACGGACTTGCGGTTTATGGATTGATTGGCTATCCTATGAAAGGCCTTTATCATTTATCACTGGTTTGGAGAGCTTGTGTCTCTCGGGAACAGAATTCTTGATATGGTTGTGTAGTGCTTGCCGGGATGGGAAATAAGTGGGGCTCGGTGCCCTTGGGTTGAAAATCCCTAAACCCCCGGGGGAGCAATGTTTGGCCGCCTATAAGCCACCGGTGAGGAGCCCGGGAACCTAGGCAATTGGCAAGGCACTATGATTCATGTTGATATCTGTGTTCTCATAAAATTTGGGATGGTTGATCCCATGGCTCTATTACGGTGTTGACCTTATAATTCTGGCGACTATGGATTAAATCTACAGCCTGTGCTATCTATCATACGGTAACGGTTGACACATGAGGTAACCTGCATTAGCACGATCATGCATCTTTTAAATAGTTGGCAATGATTCTTGTTTGTATTACTTAAATCATATATGCTGGAAATGAAAGGACAATTTGTCTGAATACCATGCCCTATATTTCCCCCCTACTGAGCACATAGCTCACCCCGTTCTTTTTCTAAACCAATACAGGTACTCAGGAATTCAAGGAAGACAAAGACACGATGGGCTCGGGAACGAATTAGAGGCTCTGATACTTGTATTTTGATACTTTTGATGGTGTATATCTTGGTACGGCAAGTCACGGCTTGCCTATGACATGTCCACTTTTAATTAGTTCCCTTTTTGATATTTATGCATATATATATATGTATGGACTTGACTTGCCCCATATCATTACTATGCTTGTGAAATTGAACTACATGGTATATGTTATAATGCTTTAACATCATTTTTGTATCTAGTACTCATCAATGCTTGATATACAGTCTGTTGTTGACTTATATTATTCTTATATACCTATCTTAGTCTTACTAAGATGGGTCAGTGACGCCCCAGGCCTTAACTACGGGTGTTGTCCTGTACAATTAAGGCGGGGGTGTTACACTATACCTCTGATACTAACTTGTGATGCCCCGAATCCCGTTCTGAGATTTTTACCTCCGGGACCCGGTTAATCACGGATGCCTTGCGCGACTGCGAGTTTGAAATATAAAAATCCACAACTTTTTAAAACTTTTCTTAATTAAAATGTCACATTTACACAAACAAAGTTACATCCAATACCATATATATATATAAACTGTTTATACAATTCTATAATCCGTTATCCAAAATAATTATAAAGTCCATACATAATAACAAGGAGTTTAATACAACAAAAGGTTATATACAACCGAGTCCTTAGTTGAAGGACTACAAAAGATGTAGGACATCAGAGGCTACTAGACTCATAGATCACGCGCCAATCCCCGATGCTTGACCTGCAAAGCTGTTTAGAAAACGGGGTGAGCCAAATCAGGGCTAGTGGGAACTATATAGGTTTTATATAAAAAATAATTATTTTACGTCAATGCAGTAGTTTGAAAACAATGCAATGCAATGCAACTCACACAGCCGTGCGTGCAAATCCTACTAGGAATCCTATCCTAGTCACCAGGAAGCTAACTATTCGATCAACCTATTCCATCCTTAGACCTCCCATGGAATACCCTAAGTCGACCTCATATTACTAGGGAATCGTAGATATAGACCTACTTGAATACGTTCTCAAGTGCAACTCAAGGCTATACTATACTATCCGATACCAATACCGTATGTTGTGACAATTGGCCAAGTATCTTTTGTTTTCTCTTTAGTTATAGTACGTTATGGATTCCATACTTGGCCACCTACAAGGCTTTATCCCTATTTCATCCTCATAACCAAACCACGTACTCACACTTGTATACCAGGTTTCTATGGCCATTAGCTAATAATGCTTTCCACTTTATCTGTTAGTACATTATGAGTGGCCAACACTGTCCTATGTATATTATGTTCATTTACGATAGTGTCTGTGTCATTGTTTTCACTAAAGGTACACTCGTCTGAGGCAATATATAATAAACCATGCCATACAAGATATGATACAATACAATAATAATGATAATATAAACAATACACATCCACAACACATCGATCCGTATCATATCTCCTGTATAATGCCTCGGTTTCACCCCGCGGTCTGACCAGGCCCAGAACCAAGAATCCAACGAGTCCCGAAGGATCCAAAGTTCTTGTCCATGTCTCCTCTAGGTGGGGTGGCGGCTCAGGGATTTGGTTCTCCAGGTAAGTCATTCGGGGATAACCCTCAAGACATTTTCTCGGGAATAACAACCCGAATAGTTAATAAGAAAAATGCCCATATAAGCTTCCACGACACCCTAGAGAAACTACACCAGGCGATACCCTAGTAGGGTGATGACCATTAGTGGCCCAAATACGTCCCGGGGACTCACCATTTGGTAAAGTAGTGGCACACAAGACCTGCTCTGCTAGCCGGGGAAACACTATAACCCAGAACACATAGTCCTGTGGGTAGGCAAGATACACAGAGTGGGCTCTCCTTTGTGGACACACACAACCACCGGCGGAGTCACCGACTTCATTTTTTCCGTGCACGATTTAGGGACTTTCACCCATGGCCAGCAATAGGCTCCTTCAAGTCACCGAGAGCTACCTGATGCTCGGTCAATCATATCCAGCCCATATGTGTGATCACAGTAACATACGTCACATTTATTCATTTCCCACAATGAATATCATCATCATCATAAATCATACATCACACATATGGCTAATCGTCATACATATAATCATATAATCGCCCACTATCCATTTATCATCATTAATATCATCGTTAATCATTTCTACAAGTGTATTCATCACTCGTATACTCCATATGTTTATCATCACGTGATTATTCTCATAATAAGGCCAATTGGTTCATTATTAATGTCATAAATCTCATTAGGTTCTATATGTATCAAACTAAGGCCGTCTATGTGTTCCATGACGATTCTCTAACTATATCATTAAGCAAACATTTGTTAGTATTTCTCTAGTCCACCCGGCATATTAATATGACTCACCTAGCTGTTCATATACATGACTGAGGCAATCCACACCTCACCAAAGTGTGTTCTCTACGTTGCTAGAGTATACTGGAGTTGTACTTACATTATTAGTGCTAACCTTATTATATACCAGGTGCTAAGCTTAAGGGTTATTGCGTATCAATCGCCCTAGCGTGTTTTACGTGCCAACACTACCAATAATGTTCGATAACCACCACTAGTGACAAATTTACGGAAGCCTATCATTAATAATCCCATAATCGTCCACTTATAAGCACAAGACCTAAAAACCCCAATTTATAAGTCATACGAATAGCTACGGAGTTGGTTTCACATAAACCTCTAGGTACGCATGCTAAATCGTGAAACTAGATGACCAATCATGCTATAGGAGTGATAATCTATCAATATCTATCACTAATCTAAGAATTATCTAGCCCAAACCCCAAGAGATGCAAACAACACATGCTTTTGATCAAAATTCCCAATTTGTAGTGCAAAACTCTAATTCATCAATCAAACTTTGGAAAACAAGTTTTAGTACTATTTTCTCCACCTTAGGCAAGCCGAATCCGCAAGTTGATGAAGTGTAAAAGCCATACTGCCCAAGCCCTAGCTCCAACGCAAGCTCCAACGAAAGAAAAAAACGGGAAAGATGATGAATAGTGAAGGAGAAAGCGATTCGGGACGTAAATCTTGGATGAGGAATGAGAGATGTGTATAATATCTTCTCTCTCTCTTTAGAGCTCTCTAGACTCTCCTTCACTCCCTCTAAGATGGTGTGCTCGAAAATGGGGTTGTAGGGGGGTGTTAAATGACTTAAAAACGGGTTAAAAACGTTCAAAACCGACGTTTAGGTGAATCATGATCGATCATGGGTCCCCCACGATCGATCATGAATCCTTCTGGAATTCTCTGGAGGACCATGATCGATCATGGAAGTCACTGCAACAGCAAATGATTTTCTGAGCCCTAAACGGACCTCGAAATGGTTGAATCTCGACTCGGCCCAACATGAAAGTTGTAGAGGGAAAAGAAATAAAGACGTGGCCAAAAACTTAGAGTCGTTTGGACATCGGATGAAGAAGTTATGGCCTCTCAAAGTTGGCCAGAAATTGACGAATCGCGAAAAGTCGAAATACGCGATTATCGCCTCGGTTTTGATCCGAACCACTCGAATCACTAAACGAACACTCACATGAGTGGAAGGAGGCTAATATGACTAATAAAGATTGATAGAACATTACGAGGCTCTCCGAATAAAAATTTTAGCACCCGAGGTGAAATGAGCGGACGAACGATGGCAACTAAGAGGAAACGAAAGAACGGGGTGTTATAGTTAAGCTCTCGTTGTTAGTGGAATACAAGACAGATAAAATACTATCTTGGCACCT
Organism: Lonicera japonica; assembly: GCA_021464415.1. Classification (NCBI taxonomy): domain Eukaryota; kingdom Viridiplantae; phylum Streptophyta; class Magnoliopsida; order Dipsacales; family Caprifoliaceae; genus Lonicera; species Lonicera japonica. Next base: position 85,121 of record JAKCWG010000593.1, read on the forward strand.
AGCAAAATTGGAGTCAGTATACCTAACGATCTCAAGCTGATTTGACCTCCGATATGTGAGTAAGTACCACAAGACCCATTTTATTTATTTCTAATAGTTTACTCCTAGATTGCTTAAATATATGCCTAGCATCCCAACAGGGTATGCAATATCCGAATGCGTAAATACCTGAACATACATCAGTCTCCATACTGTTGATGCATAAGGAATCTTTTGCATTTTCTTTTCCTCAAAATCATTCTTAGGGTACTGATTATGACTAAACTTATATCCCTTAGCCACAGGGGTTTGACTGGGTTTACACAATCTTGCATGTCATATCTCTTGAGAACTTTTTCTATATAACCCTTTTGTGATAATCACAAAGTACCCCGAGAGCAATTTCGGTGTATTTGTATGCCTAACATAAAAGAGGCATCACCAAGATCTTTCATCTTAAAATTCTTAACTAGAAATCTCTTGGTTTCGTGAAATAGGCCTATATCGTTGCTAGAAAGCAAAATGTCATCGGCATATAAAACCATGAAAATATACTTGCTCTCATAGAACTTATAGTATATGCAATCATTTACCAAATTCATCTCAAAACCAAATGAGACAATCACTTGATGAAACTTGTAATATCATTTTTGAGATGCTTTCTTAAGCCCATAGATGGATTTCTCAAGTTTGCAAACCATGTTCTTTTGGTCTCCTACCACAAAGTTTTTTGGTTGCACTATATGGATTGTCTTCATTATGTTACCATTTGAAAAAGTTTTGTCTTTTACATCCAT
>JAKCWG010000192.1:0-92963 GCA_021464415.1 Lonicera japonica
GAACTTCTTTTGTTGATTAGAAGGGATAATTTATTCCTGAATATTCATCAAATTCATTTTGAATTTTATAATATTTTGAACTCAACTTCAGTGTCAGACATCTCATCATTCCTAAATATAGCAAAACTTGTTTCTTTCCTATATCATAGAAATCCAGTTTATCTTTTAAAGCATTTATAATTTCTTGGCTTAGAGAAGATTTACCCAAGGAAAATTCTTTAGACAATTCAATAGCAGGTTTTAAGAGAGAAGAAGAAACTTCTGTTTCTTTAGAGATAGTTTCACTCATTTCTTTTGTTTTAGCAACAGAAATATTATCAACATTTTGTTCAATCTTATAAGTTGACTTCCTATAGTTGAAGGAACATACTTATATAATTACTTTGATTTATCATGCGTTATATGGTAGTAATAGTTGAGCAGCAGGCTGAGCAAAAGCAGTAGCCTCAATATTATTATCGCCTAGTTTAAAAGTTTGGTGAACTGGAGGCGGATGAACAGCTCTTACCACCCCAGAATCGACTTTCCAATCTTTATAAAAAGTTTCTAACACATTGATAGCAGGGAAATCGATTTCTGTTTTTATAATATATTCATAAAACCATAAGGCAAATGGAACAACTTGCTCTTTTTTTATTTATATAAGCATAAAATAGATCTTTAAACTTATATTGTTGATCATCTGTATAATATCAAAGAACCAATTTCTAAAACCATTATATTTATCAAGGAAAAATTCCTTATTGATCTCATTCCTATCATATGTAAAAGGTTCAGAAATAGTAACAACATTTATATCATATTATTTATACCTAAATTAGCTAGGTTAACACCAAGTTCAGACATAGTGTCTGGTTCATTTTTAGGTCTATCTTCTCCAGAACTAGGAACAGGATGATAAACACCATGAGGTACATTTTGCTTAGAATTTATAATTCCTTCAAAAACTAAGTTATTGGCATTAGTTGTCGAATTTATAACAGATGAAGCAGGTGTATAAAATTCTCTCTGCCGAGAAGATTCAGCCATAGAGTTTTTGCTATTTTGCTTAGTATGTGCTAAAGTATTAGCAGGAGTTATAAAATTTTTCTGAAGAAGTTTTAAAAGAATGTCTAGAACTAGTATATATCTAGTCGTTTTATTATTATCAAATTTTATAATTACATCTCCATCAGCAAACTGAACTATTTTTTCAACTTTTCTATTTTCAACAGGCTCAGGAGGAGCAGCTGCTTCAAGTAACCAAGTTGAAGGGAGAGTAACATCTTTCCACATAATAGTTCGTGGTATAGCAACATCAGACTTTAATAAATTCGTTTCAAGCAAAATTGTCTTGTCTTTAGAATCATATAAATGAGCACGAGGACTCAAAGTGTTCATCACTCTATAATAAATTCTATAAGTAAGATTTACTGGTTCAGAACCAGGCTTCATATTATAACCATGTAACTGTAAATTTATGGTTAAAGCATCCAAAATATTTTTATCAGACAAAGCTATAGAAAGATTTGGATGAGCATTAAAATATACAGGTCCATTACAAAGACTAGATTGAATCATTCCTAATAAGGAATCATTAAATTTAAGATGACGACAGTCACGTAATGCTATAAGAAAAGAATTGTTTAAAGCTTCAACGGTTAAGGGTTTAAGAGCAACTTGGACAAGTCCAATATGCATATATTTATAGCGATCCTTATACCTTTCAATCTCTTCAGGAGTAATCAGTTGTATAGCATCAAAATTATCACCAACGGGTATAGTTTGTTCAATTGTTTTAATTGACATAGTCGAGAACAGATTAAACATGCCAGTTTGATAAATTTTGTCTGGACTAACTTTAGGGATATTCCAATTTAAAAGAGTTGTTTCTATATCTTTAAACTTTGTATCTTCTTTGTTTTTAATTAATGATTTAGATTTAAAACGACTTATAATAGAGGATTGTGAACGAGTCAACATTATATAAGTTGTTTTTCAATTAATAACAAAGATAATTCTAGCTCGACTGTCAACGAGTTACGGATATGAAAGCCTGAAAGCCTTACCTTGGCTATTGACGGCTGAAGATCCGGCGCGACTTAGATGTATATCCACTAGACCAAACCTCTGATACCAATCGAAGAACAGGAGGAATAAAAGAAAAGAAAATAAAAAGAAACAGAGATGGGGGAATATAATTTTATTAATTTAAAAGGAAGTTTACAAAGAGAAAGAAAGAGAGAGGAAAATCTCCCAAAAAACAACCACTCCAAACAAACCCCAAAAACTCCTATATAACCTAACATAAAGCGGATTCCAAACGTTTACAAGTCCGCACAGTGTTTTACAATAATTAAAGTAACAATTACTTTAATAATTCTGCCGACACTTTAGACAAAATAATTAGCTTGAGGGACCCACTCATTTTGTCCCTTTTCCTTTAGCATCTTCCACTTTTTCCTTCTTCACTTTATTCAGGGCTACGACAGCTTCAACTTGATCAGCCCAAGACATGCCCATGTAATTTTCCATGTCGTCATTTTCATTATAACCTTCGCTTTCTTCTTTATCTTCATCTTCTTCATTTTCAGCTTCAAGATTTACTGAAGGAGCACGAGAGGTAACTTTAGAAGAGATTGACATAGAATCTCCATCTAAAAAACCCAAATGAGCTATAAAGGCTTTTAACATTTTCTCCTTAATCTCAGCTAGAGAAGCATCCACATATTTCTTCTTTAATTCGGCTGCAGAAGTGATTTTAAATTCTTGATTCATAAAAGTTTCAGCTTTACGAGCTTCCTCTTCTTCTTTAACATAAAGATTATATTCTTTATAGGCATTTAAATCCAGATGCATTTGTGGGATGAGTTCATCAAACTCATATTTTGGCCACCATTTATAAAACATGTCACGCGCAAGAATAGAAAGGTTATTGTGGGATCCAACAGTATATGACCATTGAAAAATCCAGGGAATAGAATAATGCCCAAGAAAGCGCATTAGAACAGCATTTTTAATTGGAGCAGGGTCATCCAAGTGTTTTGGGTGAATGGCTTTAAACTCTTTATAAATAGGTTGAATTTTTTCATGAATAAAGTCCTCTTCTGGACCAAATTTTACAAACCAATTATAAAACCAGTGGGGCAAATCTTTTAAAACAACACTGGGCTCTTTAAGACTGTCAAACCTGAACCACCAAGTGTGAGTATTATATGAGTTTTGATAAAGAAAGGCTTTAGACCAGGCATCAATATAATCCCAGTAAGTATATTCTTCCTTATATTTAGGAAGAAAATTAACACTATTTGGGTTAACTCCCCATTCTTTAAAGCTAAGAGGCTTAGAAATAAAACATTTAGAAAATTGGATCTCTGGCTTACCACGAGTTCCAGGGTTTTTTATTAGTAATACTCACAGAATGAGTCTCTAAGAGAATAGCCTCATAATATTCCCTTTTCTTTCGGTTTACAATAGGGAATTCTTGGTCAAATTCAAAGTACTGTTTTGCCAGGTGTATAGGGTTTGTAAAAAATTGTTTATCTGATTCTTTGAGATATATAACAAAATCTTGAACATGCTTTTTGGAAGGAGGAGGTACTGGGTTATTCAGTACATTTGCAAAAGTACCAGATTTGGAACCTGGTGGTTTAGAAGCAGAAGGATTTCGAGACGAAGATCCTTGGTTAAATGCTGGTTTAAAGGATGGTTTAAAATCAGGAATAGTCGTTTGTTTATAAGAGCCACGACCACGGCCTCTTCTTCTACCCCCTGGTTCTGAGGAGGTCATGATTTAGAACCTGTTAAGAATTCACGAGTCAAAAAGTCAAGTAAAGAGTTAGACTCTCCTTTTATAAACTCGATTTTAAAATCAAATATGGAAAGTATAGCTTGCCATCTAGCAAAAATTTGTTTAGAAGCGATGTTTTTAACATCCTTTTCCAAAACATCTTTTGCAGCTTTATAATCTATTCTCAAGAGAAACTCTTGATTTAATAAGTCATCCTGAAATTTAGAGATGCAACAAACTATAGAGAGTATTTCCTTTTTTTTCAGATGCTTTTCTTTTATTCCTCCTGTTCTTCGATTGGTAGAGAGTCTAACTCTTTACCTGACTTTCTGACTCGTGAATTCTTAACAGGTTCTAAATCATGACCTCCTCAGAACCAGGGGGTAGAGGAAGAGGCCGTGGTCGTGGCTCTTATAAACAAACGGCTATTCCTGATTTTAAACCATCCTTTAAACCAGGATTTAACCAAGGATCTTCGTCTCGAAATCCTTCTGCTTCTAAACCACCAGGTTCCAAATCTGGTACTTTTGTAAATGTACTGAATAACCCAGTACCTACTCCTTCTAAAAAGCCTGTTCAGGATTTTGTTATATATCTCAAAGAATCAGATAAACAATTTTTTACAAACCCTATACACCTGGCAAAACAGTACTTTGAATTTGACCAGGAATTCCCTATTGTAAACAAAAAGAAAAGGGAATATTATGAGGCTATTCTCTTAGAGACTCATTCTGTGAGTATTACTCATGTTAATAAAAACCCTGGAACTCGTGGTAAGCCAGAGATCCAATTTTCTAAATGTTTTATTGCTAAGCCTCTTAGTTTTAAAGACTGGGGAGTTAACCCAAATAGTGTTAATTTTCTTCCTAAATATAAAGAAGAATATACTTACTGGGATTATATTGATGCCTGGTCTAAAGCCTTTCTTTATCAAAACTCATATAATACTCACACTTGGTGGTTCAGGTTTGACAGTCTTAAAGAGCCCAGTATTGTTTTAAAAGATTTGCCCCACTGGTTTTATAATTGGTTTGTAAAATTTGGTCTAGAAGAGGACTTTATTAATGAAAAAATTCAACCTATTTATAAAGAGTTTAAAGCCATTCACCCAAAACACTTGGATGACCCTGCTCCAATTAAAAATGCTGTTCTAATGCGCTTTCTTGGGCATTATTCTATTCCCTGGATTTTTCAATGGTCATATACTGTTGGATCCCACAATAACCTTTCTATTCTTGCGCGTGACATGTTTTATAAATGGTGGCCAAAATATGAGTTTGATGAACTCATCCCACAAATGCATCTGGATCTAAATGCCTATAAAGAATATAATCTTTATGTTAAAGAAGAAGAGGAAGTTTGTAAAGCTGAAACTTTTATGAATCAAGAATTTAAAATCCCTTCTGCAGCCGAATTAAAGAAGAAATATGTGGATGCTTCTCCAGCTGAGATTAATGAGAAAATGTTAAAAGCCTTTATAGCTCATTTGGGTTTTTTAGATGGAGATTCTATGTCAATCTCTTCTAAAGCTACCTCTCGTGCTCCTTCAGTAAATCTTGAAGCTGAAAATGAAGAAGATGAAGATAAAGAAGAAAGCGAAGGTTATAATGGAAATGAAGACATGGAAAATTACATGGGCATGTCCTGGGCTGATCAAGTTGAAGCTGCTGTAGCCCTGAATAAAGTGAAGAAGGAAAAAGTGGAAGATGCTAAAGAAAAAGGGACAAAATGAGTGGGTCCCTCAAGCTAATTATTTTGTCCAAAGTGTCGGCAGAATTATTAAAGTAATTGTTACTTTAATTATTGTTGCGTTAATTATTGTAAAACACTGTGCGGACTTGTAAACATTTGGAATCCGCTTTATGTTAGGTTATATAGGAGTTTTTTGGGGTTTGTTTGGGGTGGTTGTTTTTTGGGAGATTTTCCTCTTTCTCTTTCTTTCTCTTTGTAAACTTCCTTTTAAATTAATAAAATTATATTCCCCCATCTTTGTTTCTTTTTATTTTCTTTTCTTTTATTCCTCCTGTTCTTCGATTGGTATCAGAGGTTTGATCTAGTGGATCGACACCTAAGTCGCGCCGGATCTTCAGCCGTCAATAGCCAAGGTAAGGCTTTCAGGCTTTAATATCCGTAACTCGTTGACAGTCGAGCTAGAATTATCTTTGTTATTAATTGAAAAACAACTTATATAATGATGACTCGTTCACAATCCTCTATTATAAGTCGTTTTAAATCTAAATCATTAATTAAAAACAAAGAAGATATAGAGTTTAAAGATATAGAAACAACCACCCCATTTTGTTCAATTCTTATAAGTTGACTTCCTATAGTTTGAAGGTTTCTATGTTAACAAAGCATTTGAAATTGAACGTGGAGCACCCCGTTTAGTTATAAATTATAAACCTTTAAATAAGGCTCTTCAGTGGATTAGATATCCTTTACCTAATTAAAAGGACCTTTTAGCTAGGGTTCAAGCAGCTAAAATCTTTTCTAAATTTGACTTAAAATCTGGATATTGGCAGATTAAAATTGCAGAAAAGGATAAATATAAAACTGCCTTCACTGTTCCATTTGGACATTATGAATAGAATGTTATGCCTTTTGGTTTAAAAAATGCTCCCTCTGAATTTCAGAATATAATGAATGATATATTCACCCCTTATACTACTTTTACTATAGTCTACATTGATGATATTCTGGTATTGAGAAAAAAAAAACACATATATAAAAAATATAAACACAAATATGATTCAAAAACATGGAGTGCAAAGTCAAAATATCTCAAGGAAATACACTAGTAATAATTAAAGGACTTACAGGTAACTTACACCGACCACCGACATCATAAGATGCAGCTTGTATCAGCATTATCTCCTTTTTGTGAAAAAATATAAATATATACATCAGTAAGATGTTCTTATGAACTAAACAAGTTTACATTTTGCAACGCAGGAGAAAAGTTCGGCCTTGAATATCAAGGCCGGCCCTACAAAACATGGAGTAGAATGTCAATATATGTCAACAAAATACACTAGTAATAATTAAAGGACTTACAGGTAACATAGACTGATCATCGGCATCATAAGACGGAGCCTCCATCATCATCATATCCTTCTTGTAAAAAAATAAAAAATATATATAGATATTAGAAAGATGTTCTTATGAATGAAACAAGTTTACATTTTGCAATGCAGGAGAATTCAATTTTATTTATTAATATTTTTTCCCGACTAATCTTTGTCCATGAAACAGTGGCTAGCCATTGACCACCAGATGTTTTCACAGCTATCAGGATTTGACCTGAGTAGTTCTTAGTCGAATTCAGAGCTAATCCTAGTGCGCTACCACATGGACACTTGTTGGTGGTTAATGATAAGTTATTTTCATTTCTTAAGTTCCATTTGATAGTAACAAGAAAAATAATAAGAAAAACAACTAATTTAAATAACACGATGGAAAATCAAATGGAGCAGTGTGTTTAGTTTGAAAAAGTTAGAACGTAATTGAAAAAATAACTATTTTTTATAAAAAGTTGAAAAATGATAATATTGTTCTCCACTTTTTTCTATTGTTTTTCTGTTATAACTAATTTTTTTTTTTGCACTTCTAATTTTTTTTAAAAAATATTAATACTAACCTCTAATTTTAAAATATTTTAAATTTGACCAGATTTTCAAAATCCGAGCCGCAATTTGTAAGCCTATGGTCCAGATTTTTAAATATTGTTAAAAGTAATTTTCGTCACTCAAAAAGAGCAAGTTCTCTTATTTTTCTTTTTTGGCTTGTACCATGTTGGATTGGAGTATGATCTGTAACTAATTTTGGAAAAATTAGGAACTTGAAATAGCTTTTCAACTTTACTTTGAATTTTCTAAAATTTTAGAAAAAATTAAAGTGATTTATGATCGAAATGCTTGAAAATTTTAGATTCTTTTTTTAGAGGGAAAATAAACAAAAACTATAGACGAAAATACCACTTGCTTATGACGACGAAAATACCACTTGCTTATGACAACAAAAAAGAAATATAATTATAATTGGATACCAAAGCCCGAAGTATTCTTCTAATTATTGCTGAATTGAATATATTAAATAAGAGTAATTATATATGGACATAAAAAACTGACATATCAATTTGTCAACTACACATTGTTTAGAATAGAATGTGATATAGTTCTTTTAACTAATACATGGCGGACACATTAATATGTCAATTTTTTATGTTAGAATTTTATATCCATGTAGAAATTACGCATTAAACAAATATTTTTGTCGCTTGATGAAACACTTAGTTACAGCAGACTAAATAAATCTAAAGCTTTGATCTGCTTCCGTCTGATCTTCATTCTCTCTTGTCTTTGATCATTTGCACTTCTGACAATTTAGGTCATACAAAGCCTCTACGAAACAATCCACTGGAGGAAAGACATGTACGAGCAAGTTTTGTCCTCCCAAAATAGGAAAGAAGACCCTAGTACTGAGCCCGACCAGTTGCGAAAATTAGGGGCCGGTTTGGTTAGTGTTTCTAAACAAAATTTTTAAAAACTCAACTTAAAACTAATTTTATTTTTATACTTCCCAAAAATTTATTTCACTTTACTTTTTCTCTTTTAAAACACAATAACTTAAAATCCAAACAAAATTAGATAAAAAATATATATTTGAAACATACTCGTTGAGATCTATAAAATAAGATCCATTGTGATTATTTTTTGAATTTTTTTTATAAGATTTTTTAATTGGTTGAAAAAACTTCAAACAAAAACTAAATTCACTTTTCAACATACTTCCAAATTCTACCAAACACCATATTTTAAAAACTCAACTCAAAACATTAACCAAACATCACCTAGAAGTCCAACCTTCGTCTAAATATTAGGGGTCGTTGTATAAATTTTAGTAATTAGTAGGTGGTTTATGTCATTTTTGAACAAGTGAGAGTAAATTACAACAAATTTCCCTGAACTAATACTCTTTAGCATTTTACCCCCTAAAGGATAAAACTCGACGCTAAACCCCTTCTTTTATAAGTTCCGAAACAAGAAGTTACAATGTTAATGGGATCAACATGACGACGAATATACCTTTCTTTTATAATGAAACTTAACATCATTATCATCTATCTGTCCTCTGTAACCCACGTATTCCAAATACAAAGTATTGAAGAGGATTGTTGTAATTATTATGTTGTGATTTGGATTTTTGTTATGCAAGACAAGTGTATATATATATATAATATTTTGATTTTGTCTTACTTTAAAAACTTATAAAGTTCTCTCTTGACTTCAATTCCTGCCTTCGCCACTGCCGCCAAATAATTTTTGTGCTAAAAATGTCATTGTAGAATACAAATATTTAATGGAGATTTCGGGGGCAAAAAAGACAAAATTGTCACTAAAATATCAATGGCAAAATAATTTCTCCCCGTTGAGATTATAAATCTCACATTGTAAAAACGGGAGTTCTGAACTTGGAAAGGCTATTCACCGTGTAAAGGCCTATTGGCCACACACCCTCCACGTCACTCAATATAAATAGTATATGTGCTAGGTTCTACTCCACATGTGAGAAGGTACGTTGAGAATATAAATCTTATGTCGGAAAAACAAAACCTCCTAAAGCAACATATAACATCTAGGAGTTACTCCATCCATTTTAAATAAATTTTATATTTGGATGTTACGAACTCTAATACCCTAAAATAAAATAAAATCACATTTTGGCTGTGTCTTGAATACTGGGAACTAACAATTTGAAACAATGAAAATAAAATGAATACTTACTGTATTATCAATGCCGCTAGCAGCTCCTTTGCTAGCCCTTATAGCCTTTTGATTCCGGGAGTGAGCCTCCATCACCGTCAGACTCTGGAAAAGGATATGATGATTGTTTGAATATGATAATATTAGTAACCCATGGGGTTACCACAGCAGTATGGATGAACTTGAGACTGTGGATGGGCGCACGGTCTCATGTTCGATTCCCCGCTGCATGAAACCTTCCTGGGCCACTGGGGGCATCTCCTGATTAAGCAACCAGCGCCTCATGAGATTAGTTGACGTGGGGCCCGATATTCAAGATTATCAAAAATAATAAAAAAATAATAATATTAGTAAGTGAAATTCCCAAGGGTGTGGTGAACAAGGTTACATCAATCAAGTGTAATTTTAATTTTCAGGCCAATCAATGTTCCGTTCTTTTTAACTATTAAGTTTTTAAAGTATTCCCACAAGTTAAAAAAATGAGTATCGCTGAATATTTGATGTTAATATTAATTTTCACAATAATATTTTACTAACAACGTGTAAGAGCAAAATAAATTTGTCACCGAAAATAATGTCATTATATTATAAAATAAGTGCACCAAAGAGGGGCATACACACCATATGGCAAGGGGGCCCAACGCCCCTCGCATTTTCAAAATTCAAATATTAGGGGTCTTTCCATAAATTTTAATAACTAGAGAGACCATTTATATAATTTTTGAACGTGAATGTAAATTGCAATAAATTTTGCATTAACTAATATTATTTTTCATTTTATCCCCTAAAGGAAAAAACTCAATGCTAGACCTCATTCTTCTATAGATCCGAAAAAAGAGGTTACGATGTTAATAGGATCAACATGATGACGAATATACAGTCTTCTATAACATAGCTTAACACCACTGCCATCTATCTATCCTTTATAACCCATATATTCCAAATGCAAAGTATTAAAGAGGATTGTTGTAATTTGTTGTGATTTGGATTTTTGTTATGTGAAACAAGTATATATATAACTTTAAAAACATTGAAAACCTATAATGTTCACTCTTGACTTGAATTCCTACGTTCGCCACTGCAGCCAAATAATTTTCGTTTTAAAAGTGTCATTGTAGAATACAAATATTTCATGGGCAAAAAAGACAAATTAAATTCTCACTAAAATATCAATGGCAAATAATTCCCCCTTTGATACTATAAATCTCATATTGCAAAAACGGGAGTTCCGAACTTTAATATAGTAACTGAAGAAAGGCTATTCATCTTGTAAAGGCCTAACGGCTGGACGGTCTCCACGTCACCTAATATAAATAGTATACATGCTAGGCTCTACGCCACATGTGAGGAGGTTCGTTGAGAATATAAATCTTATGTCAGAAAAACGAAACCTCCTAAAGGAATATATAAGATCTAGGAATTACTCCATCCATTTTAAATTAATTTTATATTTGGATGTTGCGAACTCTAATACCCTAAAACAAAATAAAATCACTTTCTGACTTTGTCTTGAATACTGGGAGCTAACAATTTGAAACAATGAAAATAAAATGAATAATTACTGTATTATTAGCACTGCTAGCAACTCCTTTGTCAGCCCTTATAGCCTTCTGATTCCGGTAGTCAGCCTCCATAGCCGTCAGATTCTGGAAAGGATATGACGATTGTTTGAATATGATAATATTAGTAACCCATGGGGGGTCTTAAGTTTAAATCCCTGCTGCGTGAAATATTTCTTGGGCCACTGAGGGCGTTTCTCGGTTGAGCAACCAGGATCTCATGAGATTAGTAGGGGTGGGGTCCTAATACTCATGATTACAAAAAAAAAATAAATAAATTGATAATATTGGTTAGCGAAGTTCCGAAGGGTGTTGTTGGTAAGCTTCAATTACAAGGTTACTTCAATCAAGCTTCAATTACAGGGGCATACCCACCATAGGCAATGGGGTCGGACCCCACCCCCCCTTGCGTTTTCAAAATTCAAATATTAGGGGTCTTTTTGTAAACTTCACTAACTAGAGAGGCCGTTTATGTAAGTTTTGAACTTCAGTTATATAAGTGAAAGTAAATTGCAATAAATTTTCCTTAACTAATACTCTTTTGTATTTTACCCCCTAAAGGAAAAAGCTCGACACTAAACCCCCTTTTTATAAGATCCGAAACAAAAAATTACAATGTTATTGGGATCAACATGACGACGAATATACCTTTCTTCTATAACTTAACACCACCGACATCTACGTGTCCTTCATAACCCACGTATCCAAATACAAAGTTTTGAAGATTTGAATTTTTGTTATGTGAGACAAGTATTAACATATTATATATAATATATATATATATAATAATTTGATTTTGTCGTACTTTAAAATCTTTGAAAAGCTCTAAAGTTTACTCTCGACTTGATTTCCTGTGTACGCCACTGCTGCCAAATAATTTCCGAGCTAAATGTTTTCATTGTAGAATACAAACATTTAATGGAGTTTTCGGGGCCAAAAAAGATAAAATTGTCACTAAAATATCAATGGAAAAATAATTCTCCTTGTTGAGCCTATAAATGGCACATCGGAAAATTAAACTAACGGTAGTTTCAAACTTTAATACACTATTAGAGAATAGGTTGTTCACTGTATTAAGCCCCAGTAGCCACACGCCTCTACGTCATCTAGCTAATATAAATAGTGTACATGTTAAACTCAAAATTACGCCACACGTGAGGGAGCGCGTTTAGACTATAAATCTTACGTCCGCAAAATGATACCTCAAAGCAATATATAAAATTTAGGAGCCAGTCTACTTATTTTAAATAAATTTTAAATTAGATGTTCCGAACTCTAATATCCTAAAACGAAACAAAATCACATTCTGACTGTCTTGAATATTGGGAACTAACAATTTGAAACAATGAAAACAAAATAAACACTTACCAAACTATCATCAGCACTGTTAACAGATCCATTGCGAGCCTCCATAGCCTTCAGATTCCGGTAGTAAGCCTCCATAGTCGTCAGATTCCGGAAAAGGAGATGATGATTGTTTGAATATATGATAATATTATTAGTAACTGAAATTCCCAAAGTTACTTCAATCAAGTGTAATTTTAATTTCCAGGCTACTCAATTTTTCTTTCTTTTTTATATCATGTTTGGTGAGTGAAGTTTCTAGGAAACTCTCCTCTGTCTCTTTTCTGCTTTTACCCCTCTTTTACCTTTAAAGAAAACCTCTTTACGTAGGGGACCCCCACCACTAAGGATTACTTTAAGAAAGCAGGCCACGTAATCAAACAAAATTGATATGAAATTGACGGCATGTCGTTTTTGTGTCGGGAGTTTTTGGCTTGATATGGTATTATCTCCTGTTTAAATTTTAGAATAAAATAAATACAAAATTATAAATATGTCGTATTTATTATGTCTACTCATACGTGCTAATTTTGTCGTGCTATATCTAAATGAGAGATTTTTTTTATTTTTTTTTTACGCGTCTTAGGTCATCTCCAATGGTGTTTTCTACACAAGCAAATTTTTATGATAAAAATGAATAATAGAAAAAATTTTCTCCAATGGACATTTCTATATCTATTTGTATCCTAAGTGGAAGTTTAGTAGGATTGAGAATTTCTATCACCATAAATTTTATATGTGACATGGCAAATTTTCATTGGTTATTGTAAACCCACTAATTCTCTCTCTTCATTAAATAAGGGACAAAGTAAGGAAGAAATGGAACAATAGAAATCACCATTGGAGACCATCTTTTCTATCTTTTAACACCAATGCAAATATATTGTCAATAGATATAAAAATATTATAAAATAATATTGACACATAGGATAAAAATGCAAAAATAAAAACCACAATTGAAGATAACCTTAGGACATGTCTATTAGAAGTTGGAAGTTTTAACTGCATCTGTCAGGTTATGTTGAGTTTTATGGGAAATGGGGCAGAAGAACTTATATAACAAATATATTTTGTTTTTCTTGAAATAAGGGCATGTTATATTTTTATGAAATAAAAGTTTATTTATTAATTGTATTTTAAAATAAGGGATTTAACTAAAATTATATTTTGTGTAAATTTAACTTTGCACCGTGTAAACTTAATTAACTTTGCAATACAAAAAATTTAAGGCAAATTTGTTTTGCATTGTGCTTATATTTTTTGACAAGTATACTTTTATGTGTCACTCAAGTAAATTTTAAAGTAACATTAAATAAACCCTAACACTTAGTAATGTATTACAAAATAAGGAATGCAAATTTAACTTTGCATAACCCTGAAAAATTATCTTGTGTGTTTTATTAATAAATGAGTTTAAATTTATAACTTGTTGAAAAACTTTAAAACAACGTCAATTAAATATTTAAACATAGCAATCTCCTAAAAAAGAAGTGCAAACATAATTTAGCACGATACCATAAAATATTACAATTTGAAAATTTGGTGCAAAATTAATGCTGCACTCCTTTTGGAATTTGGTCAGATGTAGGCCCTAAATTTACAAAAATATTATTTCATAGTTCTTTTGTAGAAAACCTTTTCAAAAAAGCCCATTTTCCAATATTCGGGCTTTCAAAATATATATATATATATATTTAATTTCCCACGTTGACAATTTCATTTTACATGCACTAGTTATATGGTTGGGTTCTTTTTTTTTTCCATCATTATTTTTGCAATATGTAGAATTTTATTCTAGAAGTGTGAAGAATTTAAGTCAAACCGTTTAAACTGACCAATCTAATCAAATTTTAATTAGGCTCGGTATAGTTAGCAAATAGGAGTTAATTTATTATTGTAGAGAGATGCATTAAATATAATTTTTATTTGATGATATGATTTAGAGTGAAGAAATTATGTTTTTCATGAAATATACATTGTCTCTAAATGTTTTAGTCTTAATGTATGAAATAAATTACAAAATTATATTTTATTGCATAAAATAAAATTTAAGTTGTCAAATTGCTTCCAAAATCAAATCATTGGATAAGTGTATTTAATAGGCAGCGTTATTTATACACCATAACACTCCTTAACACTTAAACATTGGCTCGTCGCCTATGCACCGAGTATGTGCACATTTACTCAGCGCATGTGCACTGAATGAATGGACACATACTCGGTGCGTATGCGTAGAGTCAGTTTTTTTTTTTCAATAATGACTCGGGGCATATGCATCGCGTATGTACTTATTCATTCAATACACATGCGCCAAGTAAATAGGATGGAGCCATATTGAATAGTGGTGTGTGTTAAAATTTCCACTCTAATACCCTGTATTCCATTTCCATGCTAATCCTCCTCTTAAACCCCTGTTAAGGCTAAATCTCCCTTACGGTGTGAACATTTGGTTTCGGACCCTTCGTCTATGGCCTGACACTTCTAGCATCTCATATTAGGTATATTAAGTTTTTGGGAACAATCGTTTCATTATTCAGGTGGCCTGAATAGAAAATGAGGCGTTAATTGCGTGTTTTGACTTTACGTGATTTGTTAATTTGTGGCCAAATTTGAGATGCCATAATTTCTTCATCCAATATCCAAATGACTCTTTGTTTGTCGCCACATCTTCACCTCATTCCCCTTTACAAGTTTTATGTTTGGCCCGAGTTGAGATTCGGCCATTTCGAGATTTATTTCGAGCTTCCAAAGTGATATGATGGTGCAGCAACCACCATGATCGATCATGGTTTACCAGTGGAAAATTTTCTTGATTCATAATCGATCATGGCTCCATCATGTTTCAAATATAGCGAGTTCTAAAGCCTTTTAAACTCATTTTACACCACAAACAACAACATTTCGTGGGAGCAAACTAGAGAGGGTTCTAGAGAGGGAAAGTGAGGGATTCTTGAGAGCTCTTTATCTTCATGCAAGATTTAGGGTTGGATTAGCACTATTCATCATATTCAACCTTCAATTCCATCATTGGGCTCAAGGGTGAACTAGGGTTTCGAGATTTTAGTGTCTACATTCCTCCAAGCACTTCAATCTTGTGGAATATCATCAATAGAGGTAGGAGGTTTTTTTATAAGTTATTGTATTTTAGTATTCATCACCAAACCAACTTTATTCACCAAATTGTGAGAGGTTTTCTCATAAGTTTAGCAAGAGTGATTCTTGTGAGAATGTAGTGAGATAAATACACTTGTAAGAGGTTTGATTTTCATATGAAAGAAAATTAGTTAGTGAAACTTCTCGGGAAAACTACTTGGGCGCGGACGTATGGTCTAATCAACTGAACCGCGAGAACAAAACGTTTATGGTTCATTGGATTTAATCCTTCTATCTATATCTCTTTATTTACTTGCTCTATTATTGCTTGTTCTTAGGATTACTTGTTTGATTTGCTAGTTTCTTGATATAGACTTAAACTTTCTTTAAAACTATTTTAAAATCGGATTAAGTTTCAAAAACTCTATTCACCTCCCTCTAGGGTTATTTTCCGACCTATAATTACCATTGAACAAAGTATGGATTTGAATTCCTTAACGAACAATAAATTGATTGGCTATTTTCAAACTTTTGAGTTTAACAACCTTCAAAATGAAAGACTCAAAAGGAAAAGGCAGATCAAACCATTACATTAAGAGCTAAAGATGAAAATATAGCTGGATTTAATGGATGCTCTATATATAATTTCTAAGAGATAGTTAGTTTTGCACGTAATTTTAATAAATTCATGAAGCTAGATAAAAAATCGAGTAATGGTGGTCAAAGTTTTAAGAAATTGGAGTAAAGGAAGGTTGAGATTAAGCTTGAAATAAGCTTTAATCGAATTAGAATTGCTTTAAGTGTCAAGGTAGATGTCATAGAGCATTTGATCCCTACTAGGATTAGAAGAATTGAAATGGATAGTGGAAATAAAAAAGGAATGTATGTCACTCTTAGTGATGATGAGAAAAATCTAAACACTTAATAGGATTCTCATGAGTATGTTGCTTTTGTCGCAAAAGTTTTCATAGAATAGGTGAATTAAGTGATTTCAAGAATTCACTTTTTGATAACAAAAAAGACTTTCCAAATCTTCAATTGGCATATGATGCTCTTTCACTAGAATGTCAAAAACTTTCCATAAAAAATTCTAAACTTGTGTAATTTTTTTTAAAAGAGCTTTTGGATTTGAAAAAAGAGAAAGCAAGTTTTTAAAGAAAAATAGACAATTTGAGAATGGAAAAGAAAACTGTATTGGTCTAATTGGTTCTTAAAAAAAAGGCAAATTTAGAATATGAGAATAAAATAAAAATAACTAAAAGAACGGGTTTCTGATCTAACTCAACAACTTGAAAATGATTTTAACCGTTAAAGTTGGATTAGAAACTAGTTCGAAGAAACTTGAAACTGTGCTTTCAAATTAAAAGAAAGGCAAAAATAAAGAAAGATTTGTATTTCAAATTTAATGCTTTAGAGCAAACCAAGACCATATGTCTTTGTGAAGGTCGTTCCTCAAAATTCAAGTTTCAATAGTCATAGTTCTTATAAATAAAAAAAATTCATTGATAGAACTTCTTAAGCCCCAAAGAAAGTCAAAAATGCCCAAAACGGAAAACAAGGTTTTACTCAAAAATCGATTTTTCAAAAAGTTTCCCATTTGGAAGTTCTTGAAGATCAAGTGATACCCTTTGGTGTGAATTTTGCAAGAGAAGAGGTTACTTGAGAGAATTTTATTGGTAAACTTTGAAAAAAATGCTAAAGAGTGTTCCAATTGATAGACCTAAACCAAGAGGGAAAAAAAGACAAACTATAATACCCCATTCGTCCATTTTGCTGTGTTCATCTTTGTTCATTCATTAATTTCACCGTGAGTGGTAAAATTTTTATTTTTTGGAATGTTGTAGCATTCTAGCATCTTCCATCATTTATATTAGTGTACTTATACTCGTGTGAGTGATTGTCTCATGATTTGGGTGGTCCATATCGATTTTGGCTCGTAAATCATATGTTTCGATCCTACGCTATTTGATGATTTTAGTTAACTTCGAGTAACTGTAACTTCTTTGTCCCTAATCGGATTTAGTCGCTGTTTGTGCTTATGTCTAGGTTTCATACCATTCTAAAACTTTTATGTTTTGATAGGAAGCCAAATCACACTTCTCGTTGGTTAAATCAGCTTGCAAAGTAAGCCAATCACTAAAACCTGATCATGCAGTAGCGCTTCAGCAGAGCGCTGTCTTCGGAGAATTTTTGGAATTTATCCATCTATAATTTAAGAAAACTTTATCTTAGAAAGTTGTAGATCTTTGAATTACCTTTCCGTGGACATATAGATTACCTAAATCGGAGTCCCCAGGAAAAAGATATGGCCAAATTACGATCAGTGCATCAGGGCCCAAAGTTTACACGCGGACCGGTCTAGAAAACGTGCAGACCAGTCCGGCCTTTGTAAATGGGTGGTGGGTGGTTTTCTGAACTGTGGACTGGTCTGGTCTTTTGTAGACCAGTCCGGCACTGGACCTAGGCTAGTTTTGAGCTTTTTAAAGCGTTATTTACACCCATTTTTGCCCCAACTTCGACCTAAAACACACACCCATTTCACTACTTCCACACTAATTATTAAGAAATCTTTCCTCGCCATCACAAATGAGAGAAGTCCTCCAACATAGACAGCCTCTTAAATGGGGTGATTTCAAAAAGAAGATGAATGTTCGCTTGTGTCAGAATAGCCAAGTTATAGATAATCTACATGTTCCATATCTTCTAACTAGGCTCACTAGCACGGACACTATCGTACAGATAAGAAGATGAATGATCAACAACATACTAGGTTTACCCCTCAAGAAAACTAAAGAAAAAGCAACGGGGTAAATACGGGGAAAGGGACTTTAGCAACCACTTATCTACGAGTATGCCACGTTCTAACCTCGGTCAGCAATAGTGGACTGGTGATTTATCAGATAGTCAACCGTTGGCCGGCGGGTGACTATAACATAATCCATCAATCGCTTTTTGCTCACTTAGTGGCAGAACTAATCCCGAACACATATTGTATATGTAAAATAGGTGATACAAGAGCCAATAACTGAGATAATTTGCAAAAGAGGCCAACGAAATTTTTTGAATAAACTCTGTGAATAGACGTAGCCTAGACAAGCTACATCATATTTCACAATTCTCCCATTTTCCAAAATTCTAGCGGTAGAATCCTAATGCACCGAAGTGTATCGACTATCAAGGGACACCACAACCGCTGACATCACTAATTTAGGATCTACCCTTGAATCCCGCGAGGACACATCAAACCTATAGCTCTGATACCAACTTAAGACGCCCCGAGATCCCGTTTAGAGGATTATACCTCCGGGACCCGGTTAACCACGGAGTCGTATGCGACGACAGGTATGAAGTAATAGCACTTAGAATTTTAGACCAAAAACATGTTCAAGTAATAAAATCATTTTAAAAGAAAATCCAACATATGGAGTTTATTCATATGGTAAACCAAAACCTGTTATAAGATATAAATAAATCCATTTACAATCGATACTTCACATTTATATAGAAATGTTTGTACAATGCCTCTAACGAGGTCCCAATCTCACAGAAATTATACATATGGAAATCCAATACATAAATAGATCATAGTTTAAGGTATATAATGCAAGTATCTTCTTAAAGACTTTGGCAACCGACCATCAGAGCTAACTAGGATCCGTAAGCATACCATCCCCGAGAAACACCTGCAAAACTATTTGAAAAATGGGAGTGAGCCAAACGGGCTTAGTGGGAACTATAAGGTTTCTTATATAAGAAAATAGGTTAGAAAACCATGCATGCCATGCAATGCAATATAATGAAAGTAGAGTTGGTTTATATGTTGCTTCTGTGTAATAAATTTCCTCTATGTAATATACATTCCTTTTTGTATGTACAGTGTAAATATATATACTACATTTCTGAAGCAGCCGATGCACTGAAAATATTTCGTGGAATGCATATAGATGCTCTCCCAGTCCCCAAATCGTCATAAAATAGATAGAACATAGGTTTATCGGGCTTTTATGTATATCGTGTAAAAACATGTATCTCCAAGATACATTTATATCTTTATAAAGCTGTAATTAAGAAACAGTAATAATCTATAGCCCGAATATGTATAAAAGATGCCACAATACCGCGACCAGATCTATCATCATGTCACATCATATATATACGTCACATTTAGGATTTCGAATCTACTGTGCACAGAGATAGCCGGCAACTCGGTTTCTTCTGCCCCCAAGGCAGGGACCATCTACCAGGTCTACCTAGATGGAAAATGCCCCCAAGGCAATATAATAATCTCACATAGCCACCAAGGCTATACACTACAGGTAATAACCAATATCTATCTGGTACGAACGGTGTCGGCTAACCGATATAGAAATCCAAGAAAATCCCAAGTACACATGTATATCATTTCAATATACCATATAGTACATTTTGTCAACCATGTATAAGCAATAAGGATATGTATATATATAGATGCATAAGACTATGATGTTTCCAAAGATATCCATACGCATGCATATGTATTCGAAAACTATGGTGGTATCCTCATCGTGCATGACTATGTTTGCCAAGTCCGTCAACTGATAGTTTAAAGAATGAAACACTAAAACTTGGAAGGTATAGAGGGATCGCCATAACCTGGCACTAAGTGAAAGATCATACTGTTTATATAGCATATAAATCCCATATAACCCTCCCATAAGGTTAAAATACCTTTTACATTCCAAAATAGGCATATCCACTGCCCAACATATTTACGGACTAGCTAAGTAAGTAAGAATCTCATAAAAATGACCCAGTAGCTCAAACACAACATGAATACCACCAATATATGTAATCTTATCTTAAAAACACATTTAAGTTTAGGTATATGCTCATATGTATGCGTATCATATTATTTGGTTCACCCAGTACCCGTACGTAAGGGTTTCGTATGAATCTTACCAGGAATGGCATAGAAATTGGGGTTTCATGTCAAAGCAGTAATTTATAATCATAATATGTTAAACTCAATCAATAAAATAGGATAAATTACCCCCAAAGCCCCATGAGTATATATTTTGAGTAAAAATCCTAGGTTGTGCGGGATTTGATATGTAATAGATATAATAAGTTGAAAAAGAAGTTAAAATACTATTGTTCCCACCTTAGGAGGGTCAATCCCTTGAAGTATTGCAGAAGAATCGAGCCGGAACCGCGTATATGCCAAAACCCCCAAATTTCTCCAAAAAACCTAAAAATGGTGAATGAGGGTGGAGAAGATGATGAAGATGATAATGATGATGATGTTTTGTTTGGAATGGGTTTGTGTGATGAAGGTGTGTATATGAAAGCACCACAAACCCCCTCAAAATCACCTCTCAACTCTTTCTCTAAGAGGTCTCCATTGGTGGTGTGAAATGAGGAAGAAAGGAGAAGAAGAAATATATAAAAAACCTCGCCAAATCGATGTAGTCGACTAGATTCTTCTCATGTAGTTGACTACATCAACTCACCCTCCTTCCATGTAGTCGACTACATGTGTAATTTATGTCTCCTTCAGTTTTTGGTCAACAGCCCGACTTCGCAACCACTTTTGGGCATCAAGGAGCTAGAATTGGGTCTCGACCAAAACAAAAAAATTGTAGAGGGGATTAATATGAAGACGTGGCCGAAAATGGGGACACATTTAGAGTTTGGATGAAGGAGATATCCATTTTCAAAGTCAGCTAAAAATTATTAATCGCGTAGGACCGAAATTTGCTATTTACGAGCCTCTTTCTTACTCGATCCATCTGAAATGAATTGTGGTCATTTCAACACACTTAAACACACTAATATAAATTATTGAAAGCCTTATAGTCATACCAACACCTTCAGAACACAATTTCATCTCTCAAGGTTCGAATTTGACTAAATTCGATTAAGGAACTCGATAGCGTGGAATGAAGGAACGGGTTGTTACATATTAGCAAGCCAAGCATGTATATTCATAATGAACTAAATTTAAAGAGAAAATGATGAATGTTCGGCTATTAGTTCACGACTCTCGGTGTGAGTACGAGTAGCATGAGGTTGTGTTTGGTATACATAGAAATTCTTTCACCATAGCATGGCGAACCTTAGGGAGTAATGTTGCAACAAAATGTTTTTAGACCGACAACCCTCGTGTGTTATAGGAGAATGTGAGAGTAATGGTTATGGAGTGCTAGAGCTAAAGTTGGTTAGTCGAGTAGAACTTTCGGTGGCTAGGATGGGAATCCTACGGAGGTTTGACATGCACATGTGTGTTGCATTGCATGTTTCAACTATTATATTAAAGTAAAGGATTTATTTTCCATATAAAAAGACTCACGTGCTTGTATGTGTTGTGTTCATTTTCTATACAAAAACCTATTTAGTTCTGACTAAGCCCGGATTTGGCCCATTCCCTTTTCTAATAGTTTTGCAGGATAGGCTTCGGGGTTGGAATGCCGTTTACGAGTCTAGAACCCTCTAACTTCCACAGACTGATTTCTAGTCCTTTTATAGAAAGGACTATACTGCATAATTATTTTGCCTTCATCGTATTGCATATAAGACTTTGTATAAAGTTTTCACTTCGATTTTATTGTATAAACAATATTTTATGTATAGTTGAGTGAATGTTTCTGGACGTGAAGTGAATTTTAAGTGTGATTGGCTATGGATGTATTTGTATAAAATGGTACTGAATAATACAGGTTGGTATGTCTTTTAAACGAACCCATATGCCGAATTTTTTTGAAACAGAACTTTCTATGGATCATAGTTTATTAAAGAAAACTCTTTGAAAGCTATGGTCTTATATTTTAAAATCCGCCATCGCGCACGGCATCCGTGATTAACCGAGCCCTCGAAGTCAAAATCTCATAACGGAATTTGGGGCGTAACACAAACAAGAAGGTTAAGATTTTGGATCATAAGAAGGATATGATCCGACAAGTTATGATAATTTGGGTTTTGCCTAGGTATCATCGCACCTACTTTGGTGATGGATGGCTATTATAGGTGAATTTGTTGCATCAGTCGATTTTAGCTCTTTGCATAGGTGCCGAAGCACAATTTATTTTGGTTTTAGATTTTCGATTGTGATATTGCCAAATGTTTTGAAATTCATTGCTTGCATGTGATGTGATTGTAACTGCTTTCTTTTTTTGGGTATATCCAGGTTTTCATGCCTATACTTAATTTGGAAATATGTGTGCATAATGCTTTGACAATTCAATAACCAACATCATGTTATTTTAATCACATAAGAGTTTTTTTGTATATCCTACACACTGCACTGCATTATCTACATTGATGTATTTTAAGTAATCACATGGGTTAGGATCTTGTAGTTAATTTGAAAATTTAGAAGTTCTCATATACTGTTTATTTAGGGAGAATACGCGATTATTTCAAAATTCATATTATTCAATAGCGCTTTGTATGATCCACATTCGTACGATGATATGTATAATTGTATATATACTTGTACTATGCGCTACATGGCATATATATGTTTAATTGTTATATGCATAAGTACATGTATCATGTTAATGGAATTCACATGTTTTTTAACTTAATTGACATATTCCGGATTTGGTAATTATTACATAGCAATACATAACAAGCATTTTTGTTAATTTTATTTGGGCAATTTTGCTTTGGAAACTCTAAACCAAATCCATGAAAAGTTGGAGATTGGTAATGA
The DNA here is from genome assembly GCA_021464415.1 of Lonicera japonica. Lineage (NCBI taxonomy): Eukaryota > Viridiplantae > Streptophyta > Magnoliopsida > Dipsacales > Caprifoliaceae > Lonicera > Lonicera japonica. The sequence goes on from JAKCWG010000192.1 coordinate 23,218, forward strand.
AGAGTTTCTTGAGATCTATGTTATGAGGTTTTGAGATTCGTGGTTATTTTTGCTAACTGGGATCTCTTTGCTCGAACATGAAATGCTAATTAAAATAATTAATATTATATACTTTGCATGATTCTTGCTCTTTTAATGCTTTACTACTTTCCATGTTCATTGATTTGTCTATTCCTATGACAAAAAATAGAAGAAAGTTATATTCCTTAGGGGAAGGATTTGTCAAGGGGACTAGATAAATGAGGAGAATGTGTACTTAAGGCGGAGTAGTAAAGTAAGAATATTTTAAAGGAGAGAGATAATTTTTGCGTATTAATTGCTATTTCATTAGTTATCTCTTAACCCACGAACTTCATGAGATTTTGTTTTAGTAGTTATGTGCAGCCTATTATAGATTTAATTGATTATGGCGGCCTAGATGAAGTGATACAACTTGCACTTGCAGCAAAGAATTAAAGTAGGCATGTCTTGGAGTCTGTAGATGTAATGGACTAATTTGATATAAACTTTGTAATTGAGATGTTTTAGACATCATGTTGAAGAGTCTACATAATTGTATGTGTTTTGTTATCTAAATAGCAAAAGGGGGAGATTGTTAAGTTTATGTTTTAGTTGGGTTAATTCTGATGCTAAAAGTACTTTTTTCTTTGTAATCGTTTGTGAGTCAAATGATGATTTTAAGATGCGACAATCAAAGGAAGCTCGCCGAACTTCCTAGATACATCGTATAAAGCTCAAGACTTAAACAAGTAAATGTAAAGGGTTTGATTCAATTCTAGGTGGTGGTTGAGCATTAAAATTGAAATCGAAAAGCTTTTTGAATTAAACTTTAATTTTGAGTTTTATTGGTGTTTTACTGGAGCTCGTTGTATTTTTTCGAGTCAAATAGATGATGAAACATGTTTTTTACATATCTAACATGTTCCATAGTTTGCCTCTGAAATTTGGGTCGAATCAGAATTCGAACGAACTTAAAACAACGAAAAATGAGCAGAAAAAAAGAGCATTGTAAAAGGGAAAAGACATTGTAAAAAGGGAATTGATCCAGTTGTGTTAAGGAGGACTGATCTGGCATATAATGTTGCCCAATAATTCAAATTCATGATTTGAATTGATCTAGTTATTAAGGGTTGAATCGATTCGGCATTAAAATTCGCGGCATGTGATTTTTATTGCAAAACTTGTTTTTAAGCTATTCCAAAAGGGATTTGGTCTCTAACTTTTCTTATAAATAAAACCCATTTGTTAAGATAAAAACACATGTTTTGAGAGAATTTTTTAAGCAAATTAGACAGATTAAAAGCCTTAAACACTTTTGAGAGAAAACCATATCACTTAGTTTTGTTCAGGCTATAGAGATTCATCGTTCTTTATTTTCAAAGAACTAGGGTTTCTCAATGTTCGAAGAGGTCATGCGGCAGAGGCTTTGCCTATAGTTAAATTGGGTCAAGCAGAAGCTTCGATTGCGATTGAAACTTGAAATGGCTAACTCTATAAGGGAGATGCAGACGGTGGTGAGGATTGTGAACTAGATCGAGAAGAAGGTGACGGGTAAGACGGAAAAGGAGAGGCGCTACACCAACTAAACTGCGGTTGGATTATTTGATTAAGGGATTGACTGTACTATTGCATAAATTGTGGAGAGCAATTGTTGTAAGCCACCGAATCTGTAATTCCGTTTCGTTCATAATAAAACACTATCGGTTAGTCCCGATGATTAGTCCTACGCAAGTAGGGATGTTTCGTTACTTCCTAGTATTGTGTTGTTTTGATTGCTTGATTGATTGTTTGTTTGATATAATTGTTCGACAGCACAAAACAGGATTTTGATAGTAAAATTTGGTAGACCGAAAGTCAAACAAGCAATTCAAAATAGGAAGATAAAGTCACATATGATTCTTTATACTCACAGTTGGAACATTAATTATGTACCAAAAATATGATGAGACTATTAACTTAAGATATTCCAAAAAAAAAATCAGAACTATCAATTTAAAATGTAATGAATAAATGTGAGTACAAAGATACTGTTGGGGTGGATTAACAATATAAAATGTTTGTAATGGTTATATTATCTTCACCATCTTAAACAAAAATCCATTGTTTGCGATTCTGACACTAACATTTTACTTTTCAGTCAATGACTTTTATAAAAAATTAATTAGTAACTTCATTATTTTTTTTCTTTTGATGTTAATCGATTTCGTAGTTCTTTCGGGGGAAGAGATATAGAAGGGACTGCTCGATCATGTGATAAATCACAATATCAACTACTGGGCTAAACTAAAATATTAAAAAATAATTAATAATTTTAAACCGGAGGACTTGGCTATGAGAATATAGTCATGTTAACGTGTGTTTTAAGGACACATGTTAACAACTTATTTATAATACAAAAAAGCTTAATGCACATTTAGTAGGGTATTGATTATCACACGTATAATTATTCTTTATACTCATAGTATACTTAACATACTCATAATATATTTAACATATGCTCTTATAACACAAGTTATCATTTTCCATGAGAATATTATCAACTGCCACACGTACTCCACTAATTTGCGCATTGCATTCATTGTTCTGCCAGCCGTTCACTATTCCCTTGTTGCGCGAGCAGGAGGGAGGGAGACCCGTTTAGGTACATGTGCAAACCTGAAAGACAGATTTTGGTCTATTACTTTTTTTTCTTTCAACATAAAGAGTATCGGCAAAGCGGAGTTCAAAGCATCATAAGTACAAATAAAAGAGCAAACCAAATATACACAACTTTTATGATATAAAAAATAAAAATAAAAATATTTGATTTATGTGAAAAGATGAAAAATAAGTTAAGATATGTGATAAATGCTCTCTATCTCATAGTCATTTATGAGTAAATATCTTTATTCTTTATTATTTTTTGTATAAAAAATTTCTTCCTCAACTCCTAAAGATCGAATTTTTTTTCATTGAAAAAGTCGAAAAGTAAGAAGATATCTCACCATATTTCTCAAGTTATTTTCTAACTTTTCACAAAAATAATTGTTTTTATTATAATTTTCCATGTTATTCTCAAACGGATCATCTATCTATGATTTTTTTTAACTTTTTTCTTTTTTAACGTTTACCTACTTCTATGTATTAAAATTAGAATTGATTATTGCCCTAAAATAAAAAGTTTGTACATATTATCTTTATTTTAACAAAACATTTAAATATTGAGTCGACATGTTTATTTTTTATTTTGAAATAGACGATAGTATAATTGAAAAAAAATGTGCACACACAAAATAAATATTTATGTTATATTCATTTTAATTTAGAAAAGATGAACGCATAAATTGATAAGGACGTACACTCGTAACATTGGTGCTTATTTTTTATTTATTTTTGCATTTTAAAATAGATGATGCATGTGAATAGGAAATTAAAACCACTGCGCCCGGCTCTAGTTAGAACTAAATACTAAGAGCATATCCAATGATTGTGTATATTTTTTGTATAAAATCCTACGTGTAAAAGAGTTTTACACATAAATTATACACATGTCCACAAATGTGTTCTAATGGTTCTCATGTGTAAAATTTAAATGGATCCATGAAAATCATACAAATGGAATATATCATTATATATAATATTCAATAGTTTTGTAAGAAAGTTTTTATACATAATTTTATAATCACAATAGATCTTATTTTGTAACTCTTGATGAGTAAATTTCAAAAATATAAATTTTATCAAAAACTAATTTTTAGATTTTTAGTTATATCATTTTAAAATTTTTATAAAAAATTAAAAAGTGATAAAGTTGATGTAGATGTGTAAATTGGGTTTCTGTTTTACACAATCCCTTTTACACAAATCCTACGTGTCAAAGTTTCTTAAAAACCATCTGGAGACTATTTTTTACAAAATATTTAAATTTTACACAAATCAAAATTATACAAGACGGTTACGGATGCTCTAAGCTTGATCTTGAGATCCACTTGCTTAGTTGTCTAATTGATAGTAGAGCCCATTTTAAAACTTGTTAAAATTCAAATTCCCACCCTCTCCTCTCAAATTAACAATAAATCTTTACGGAAACTTGTTTTTGGAGTTCTTTACACTTCATTTTCAAAAAGTTTGACCAAATTTTCACTTTGATTCACGAAGTTTCATTTTCACCAATCAAATCTGTAAAATTTATTATGTTGTTACTTTAATTCAAAATCCATCTTGTTTATTTCTTGAACACATCAACTGGATGTGATATTTTTTTGTCCAATAAACAAATGACACCTTGAATTTTGAGCTAAAGTGACAACATAATCAAACTTTACAAATGGCATTGACGAAAATAAAATTTCATGGATTAAAATGAAAATTCACGTAAATGTCAAAAAATTGAAAAGTAAAAACAAGTAATTGAAGGAATTACCTCCGTAAACATGAAGCCAAACTCTCTTTCTTATTCTCATGTTTCCTTGAATGAGTAGAGTACGGCTCCAAATGCAAAGTTACAAGTAATTTTTGAAGCTCTTGCTCAGACCAACAACAATTGATCTTGTTGTTTAAGTCACTGCATGATTCATGTGCAAGGGTATTCTTGATGCACTTACATGTTAACATTACCACATTTTCTCCCTTGAACGTGTCGTAACAAAATCTACAAACCGCTTCTTCTTCTGGTATCTTCTCACTAATTTCCGCTAAATTTAACCGGTGAAAAGGAGGAATGATGTAAAGGATAATCGCATTATAAAATATTTGATAAATGACTGAGAACTATCTCACTACAAGAAAAGGGGCTTATGTGAAAACCAAAAGTAAGTACAAACTGGGCACAAATTCGTCACATTTAATATAAGTGAAAGAATTTTGATAGTCGCCCACACCTATCATATATGATATTAGGTGATATCTATGACATTCTTCATATATAAGCTTTATACGTGTTGCCCATTTCAGGATATTAGGTCGCGACTTTGACATTCATCATTTTTAATTTGAAGAATCCTTGAAGGTGATAATGTTTCCTTGATAAATGTTATTCTCTCAAATGAAGAATCTTTTGACTTCAGGTGATGCGATTGTGACTAATATTGTTAGAAACTTAGAATGGGCATATCTTGTAATAGAGTGAGGTTTTTTGCTTGTTAAGAGAGAGATTAATTTTGTGGCTTACTCGATCATTGGTCAAATTTACTAGATTTGTTAGACTGTTACCGACTATATAGCATATTTAGAAGATCCACTTGGTTGGCTAGATGATTGTTTACTGTGTGATGTTCCTTCATCTCAATAATGATATTTGTTAGACTGTTACTGACAATGTGCGTTAATTAGTGTGTTACTGCTAATTATATTTTTGAGTAAACTACTCTAATGACCCTTAAACTATTGGCCTAATGTCATTTTGTCCCTTAAACTAAAAAACGTCCGACTACAGCCCTTAAACTATTAGCAAATGTGACTTTAGCCCTCCCATCCAAATTTTATGTTAGGTTGGACAGAAATGGGGGGTATTTTTGTCATTTCAATAACTTTTTTAGAAAAATAAATTTACTTAACTTTTTATTAAAAAATTTATAAAAAAACAAAATAAAAAAGAAAGAAAGAGAGAAACACGCATTTATATATATATATGTTATGTACATACATAACATCTTTCTCTCTCTCTCTCTCTCTCTACCGCCACCACCACCGCCACCACAACCACCATCACCATCTTCTTCTCTCTCTAAACCCTCCTATTTTCTCTCTCATACACATACATCACCACCATCACCATTCACCCTTTGCTCTTATGGCTGCCATCTCCGCCTGCGGCCACCCCCACCCCCGCCAAGATGAATTGCACCAAAACAGAATCATATGGCAAGATCCATGGGGTTTTAATTTGGGGTTCAATTTGAGGGTGTAAATTTGTTCTGGTGGCCGGAGGTGGAAAGGGTGAAATGGGTGTGTGTGAGAGAGAGAGAGAGAGAGAGAGAGAGAGAGAGAGAAAAGGTGTGGTTTAGAGAGAGAAAGAGATGGTGATTGTGATGGCGGTACCATGGTGGTGGTGGTGGCGGTGGAGTAGGTGACCGAAGCTAATTTGAAATGGCAGTGGCCGGAGGAGGCGTGTTGTGCATGTATGTATGTATGTATGTATATATGTGTGTGTGTATGAGAGAGAATAAATTTGTGGGTTTCTCTCGTTTTTTTTAAACATTCTAATTATAGTTGTATTTTAAAAAAATTAACTTAAATAACAAAAATGACCCTAATTCCGTCAAACTTAACAGTTAAATTGAACGGAAGGGTTAAACTGAGACTGCTCAACAGTTTAAATGCCTAAGTGGAGCATTTTTTTAGTTTGAGGGCCAAAGTGAAACTGGGCCAATAGTTTAAAAGTTATTATGGTAGTTTACTCTATATTTTTTTCAAGGATATTAATATTAACAGTTCATAAAAGTATTCTAGAACTCCAAAATTATATTAAACGACATTTTATACGAATCTTTTGGAACACTTTTTTGTCACTAAAAATAATTTTGGAGTATTAGAGTACATTTTGTGGATTGCTATTATTATTACCCTTTTTTCAAAAACAAAAATTAGTAAAGGACTGATTTACTTTTATTTTTTGTTACCCACGAGGTGTCTAGACACCACAATGACTTATGAAGGGCAGACGAGTTAAAAAATTGTCCTCATCTGATATTTGAAATAAAATTTCCCTTAATCTAAAGAGTGTATATATAGTAAGTAATGGAGCAACAAAAGATAAGTAATTGGGTCGAGATTATAGAGTGTACCATGAAAGGTTGATTGAGTAGAAGAAGTTTTGGGTCTTATAACAACAAAATTTCCCTGAGACAAAAAAAGATATTATTGTTAAATAGTACTCCATAGAAAGTTACAGAAATATATATATACATATAAATATATATACATAGGGGAGGGGATTTAAAGATGACCAATTTTTTGGTTTTTAAATGCGGACCAATCATTTTGAGGGAGCAAACAGATGAATTTTTTGATAAAACTTAATGAAGATGATCTTTATGATTATTATATCATTTTCACCAAATTTAATCAAAAAATTCAAATGGAAAATGGGCTATCTAAATATCTGAAATTTTAACGATAAAAAATGCACATATATATCAATTTCTTAGTTAACACGCTTCCCTTTTGATAAAATTTGGTGGAGATGATTTACTAATCATGGAGGTCATCTTAACCAAGTTTCATCAAAAAAATCATCCATTTACCCCCTCAAAATGATTGGACCGCATTTAAGGACCAAAAAGTTGGTCCTCCTAAGATCTTTCCCATATATATACATATATAAATATATAAATTAAAAAGAAAAAAATTTAGTTTGCACCATATGTTTTAGACCATAATTTTGTTGTGTTTGGCTTATCATTCTTCTAGTGATGGGCATACTGGTACTACACTGCAAGGAGGCTTACCGGTATTCAAAATGACAGAGTTTCAAAGTTGGTGTTGACTAGCTGCATATCAGTATTGGCTAATCTAGTATACCAATACGTGAGGTTCTCTTTAGTGGGAGAAGCTCTGGACTGTGCCATACCAGTATGGACCAGTTTATGGTCATACCTGTACGTGGTAGAGGCGATGCTAAGGCCCAAGCCCGTTAGGTTTCAACTTTCTCAGTTATTCTCTATTTTGTTGTACAACTTGTATTAGAGTTTAGAGAGAGAAAACTAGGGTCTTGGGTTTCTTACAAAAGTGATTTTTTATGAGGCTTTCTTGCTAGGGTTTAGTTAGGGTTTGAGAGAGTAAGAGCAATTGGAGGTTGTTCCATTGATCAGTGAGAGTGATTGAGTGTTGAGTTTCAAATTTTTCTTCATCAATAAAAATCTCCCTTTTAGGTGGAAGACCCAGTTTGGGTACCTAGTTTACGTCCTAGTGTGTTTTCTTGATTCTCTTACTTGTTATTTATCGTCTACTTTATCTTTTATTCATAGTTGCATATATATTGTGTGTATTGTGTGCTTGGCTGTTTGGTCATATAACTATTCAGAATTCTGCCTGCCTAATGTTCGTGAAAATTAACAAAAAGGGTTCCTTGGGTTATAATTGTAGTTTGGGATTAGGTCAATTGCTCACGTTATCGCAACAAGTGGTATCATAGGTATATGTTGATCCACAACTAGTGGTATAAGAGGGATCAGGTTGTTTGGTACTAGTTAGCTATCAAGGATTGGCTATCGGTTGCTAGGATTTTTGCGCCGGGTGTTCAATGAATGCATATGTTCGACATAGACTACAGGTTCTAGTAAAAAGTGGGAACCCCATGTAGGGGTAGGTATCACTGTAAAAGTTAAGATAAAACTCTACAATGAGTTATCAATTTCGGTATTTGGCGAAGGTGGATGTGAGGAGTACTTGTGCAATCAAATTTGCACGTCGCACTGCTGGGACTAGAGAAAAAACTGCAAGATATGTCCGAGGGAGCAATGAATGAAATTGATAAGAAATATAGGTCCACTATCGAGATGTATATGATCGATCGACGAAGTTTTATGAAGCATGATATTGGATAAAAATGCAAAGGATATGTGGAATAGGCTTGGGGAGATATGCATAGGGAAGTCTACGTCCAACAAGCTAAACCTCAAGAATCCATTTTTCAAGTTAGAGATGAAGGAGGGGCAGGATTTGAATGAACACATCATTCTCTTTAAGGCACTAGTACATGACCTTGAGAAAATTGATGTCATTCTAGATGAGGAGGACTGAGCCTTATTATTGCTTGCTTTATTTCCAGACTCATTCGATCACTTCATTACTATTTTAATATTTGGCAAGAAAATGCTCAAGTTCAACGAGGTTGCCAAGGAGCTCCAATAGCATGTGGCCATGAAAAGAGGAGGTAACATGTTAAGTACTTCGACTAACGAAGGCTTGGTTGCCAAGGGTGGTAGTGAAAGAAAGGGATGGTCAAGAGGTGCCCATAACAAAGGCACGTATCGGTCTTAGTCACGATATTGCGGTAGTTAGGAGTGCTTTAAGTACACAAAATAGGCCACATATAGTAGAACTGCTTAGAAATTAAAGGTAAGAAGGCAGAGGTATTAAAGGAGGTTTCGGGAGTTGCGACCCAGAAGGTAAATACCGAGGTTCTTATGCATTTTTCATCTAATAGTAGTCATGAGTGGATTTTGGATGCTCCTATCACATGTACCCAAACAATAATTGGCTTAGTGACTATAAGGAATGCAATAAGGCAAATCCTTATGGCAATGATGCTACATGCAAAATTTTGGGTATAAGCACTATAAATATTTAGATGTGGGATGCCAAGACCCGTATGCTAGGTGATGTTAGACACGTTCCAGCTCTCAAGAAGAATTTAATTCCCTTAGGCACACTCGATACAAAAGGGTGTATGATTCATGCTGAAGACGGGGATATGAAAGTGATAAGAGATCAATGGCTATTTTGCATGGCACAAAATAACCAAACAATCTTTACAAGTATAAAGGGAACACAATAATTCAGGGAGCGCAGTCTCCATGGAAGCAGAAGATGACGAGCTTTTGTTGTGGCACATAAGGCTTAGCCATATGAGCCGACAAGGTATGGAGGAACTTCATTGGCAGAAACTATTGAAGGGGATCTATGGGTGCAAGCTCGATTTATGCAAGTATTGCATGACAAGCAAGGAAGGTCAAGTTTGGTTTAATACTATTGAGCACAAAAACAAATGTGTAAAGATTATATTCACTTCGATATTTGGGGTCCCTCTGAGGTATGTTCTTTAAGAGGTTTTAAATTCTTTGTTACTTTTGTTGGTGATTTTTCTCATCAAGTCTAGATTTACTACTTGAGAGAAACGTTTGAGGTTTTTGGTAAATTCAAAGAATGGAAGGCTATAGTGGAAAATCAGATAGGTCAAAAAATAAGGTATTTGAAGAGTGACAACGGGGATGAGCATAAGGAGGGTGAATTCTTGAAGTTTTGGCGAGAAGTCGGGATCATGAGGCACTTTACCGTGAAGCAAACTATACAGCAAAATGTTGTTGCGGAGATGATGAACAACACCATTATGGAAAAGGGCGATATGTTTATGGCTTCAAGCTAGCTTGCCTTAAACTTTTTAGGCAAAAAGTCTTAATTATACCGTTTACTTGATCAACAGATCACAAAATGTGAATCTTGGTTTAAAGTGTTCGAAAAAATTATGGTTGGGACGAGAAGTGGACTATTCTAAGCTTAGAGTGTTCGGTATATGCACATATTCCTAATGATGAGAGGACAAAAAAATGACCTGCACCAGTGTATCTTTCTTGGTTTTGGGCCAGAGGTGAAATGGTTCAAACTTTGGGATTCTGTAGCAAGAAAATTGATTTATAGTAGGGATGTGACATTCAATGAGGGGGCCATGCTGAAGACACGAGAATATCAAGAGATCACTTCACTACAGCCAAGATTCTTATTTTAGCTCCATGTATGTCTATACCGCAAGTGATGAAGCATTTTCAAGTTGTACGAGAAATGAATATCAAGCAATTCAATCAGATGAAGAAACAATTGAGGTGGAGCTAGAGGGGGAGGCATTTAAAGAATGGCTGGGTGAGGTGGATAAACCTTAAACAGTGGAGCCAGAACCATTAATAACACGTGATAGACCATGCAGGGTAATCAAGCCACCATCTAGGTTTAGTTAGGAAAACGAGGTCAACTATTCCCTTATTACAAGTGAGGGTGATCTAACTAGTTAAAAATAAGCCACCAATTTCTACGACAAGGATAATTGGATGGGTGTTATGGCAGAGGATATGGAGGCTTTACGCAAGAATTCTATTTCGGAATTGGTTCCTAAACCTAAAGAGCAAAGTAATGTTTACTGCAAGTGGGTATTTAAGAAGAAAAAAGCAGTCAACACAAATGAAGCTTTGAGGTACAAGGCATTGTTAGTAGCGAAGGGGTATTCTCAGAATAAGGGACTGACTATGATGAGATCTTTTTTTCGATGGTGAGACACACTTCGATACGGTTATTGCTAGGAATGCTATCTCAATTCAATATGGAGCTTGAGAAAATGAAGGTGAAGACAAGTTTTTTTCATGGTGATTTTTAGGAAACGATTTACATGGCACCACCGGAAGGGATCAAAGAAATAGGTAAGGAAAAGTATGTATGCTGGCTAAAGAAGTTCTTGTATGAGCTTAATTAGTCGTTTAGACAATGGTACTTAAGGTTTGACTCGTTTATGCAGTGGACTGGTTATCGTTGGTATGATGGTGATCACTATGCATATGCTTGGAATTTCAATGATGGCTAGTTCATTTTGTTGATACTTTATGTGGAGGATATGCCTATAGAGTGTCAGGATATGTCAAAGGTTAAAGAGCTCAAAGAACAATTAAACCAAGAATTTGACATGAAGGATCTTGGCACCGCACAAAAGTTCTTTAACATAGAGGTTCAGAGAAAGAGAAAAAATACTAAGTTATGGCTTTTGCAAAAGAGGCATATTTCTCATGTTCTTGAGAAATTTAATATGTCGAGTGCGAAACCAGTGTCTATTCCATTAGCTTCTCATTTTGCTTTGTTCGTAAAGCAATGTCCTTCCTTACTTGATGATTGCATTGAGATGTCAACAACACCTTATGCTAGCACGGTGGGTTGTCTAATGTATGCCATTGTTTGTACGAGGCCAAATCTAGCTCACATAGTTGGAATGGTTAGTAGATACATGTCGAATATGAGTAAAGAGCTGTGAAATAGGTTCTATGGTATTTGCAAGGTGCCAAATCAATGGGTATGGTGTTCGAGCGGGAAAGATGGGGCCAATTGTGTTGTGGGACTCATAGATTCCGATTATGCAGGTGATCTTAATAAAAGAAAGTTTACCTTGGGTTATGTGTTTACTTTGGTAAGTGGACCAGTTTCGTGGAGATCTATGTTACAAGCAACGAGCGCCTTGTCTACTACAGATGCAGTGTATATGACTTTCACAGAAGCATCAAAGGAAGCTGTGTGCTTGAAAGGTTTAGTGAGTGAGTTTGGTTTGAAGCAAAATAGTATTCTTCTTCAGTGTGACATATAATCAAAGCGGGATTTATTCAGCTGTATCACATAGTACGAGATTGGGTTAATTCTGGTGACATATATGGCTCTCACGAGATTGGGTTAAGTGATGATTCTTATTTCAACTAAAACAATTAATACATGCAATTCTTTCAAGATAAAATATATTTATAACGGTAAATAGACAAAAAGATAACACATTTATTGAAATGGCCTTATGGATATTTTTTCTATTTTTATTTTTAATTCAAAAAATTCAATGTCAACTTTGAAGTATATTGGATGCAAACTCAAATTAAAAAGCAAAACATGAGATGATAAATTATAAGGCCCTTTTGGTCAAGAAAAATATGATTTAATACAACTAACAGAATTCAATAATAATAGCCTTTCGAACATAGAAAAACATATAAAAAAGGTACAAACGCAAATATGATCCAAAATATAGAGTGCAAATGTCAAAATATATATATCTTAATGAAATACAGTAAGTAATAATTAAAGGACTTACATGTAACTTACACCGACCACCGACATCGTGAGATGGAGCCGTTAGCAACATAAGGTCCTTTTTGTGAAAAAAGAATTTAAAAAAAAAGTCAGAAAGATGTTTTAATGAACGAAACAAGTTTATATTTTGCAATGCAGCAAAAATAAAGACAATTATATTTATTAATTTTGTATTGTAATTTTTATTTGCTATTTAAGGGTATATTATCTTGCCTTAAAAAAAAGATAGCATTTTCTTATTCCAATTTTGATAAGATTTAGATTTAGAATTTTAATTTTCAAGTTACTTAATTGTAAAGGATTTAATTTGGGCATCTTCCAATACATCCCAAGTAACTAAGGGTAGGTTAACATTTTTTGCATTATAAATTGGAGGTGGGTATATAATTAATGGAACAAATTTTTGGAAACTAAAAATAGTAAAATAAAGTAGGGAACAAATAATCGCACAACACCAAAATATAAGGTGATTCAGTAATATGGCCACTCTGAAAGAGATATGTCCTAGGACTATTCATAGATTATGATTTGTACTTGGACATCTTATGCTTATTGTCATTAATAAAGTTTAGTTCATTTTACTTTATATTCTCTAATAAATAATATATATTAATACTAGTTCATCAAGTACGTGACTTGATTGTGCGATGCTAGTAATATTATAATAATATTATTTAGATGTCCCCAATCATGTGTCAATAATCTAGAACCACATTGATATAATGATTAGAGTATGGCTTAGCTGATGACTATGTTCCACAAGTCATGGATATGAAGATATCAAGCTGAACACACTGATACTTGTTAGAGAACAAAGTATTGGACCGACCCGTTTTTGGGACACTGCGAGGAGTGTTATATAATGTCATCAGTGATGTTCCTCATTAGTGATATCGTATTATCCTCAGACCTGAGATCGTCATGGTTACCAATATAGGGATTAGCATATTAGGCATCATCAAACGTTGCTCTTGACCGAGTAATTATAAAGATGATGATCAAGCATACTATAAACTATGTAGAGGTATGTGGTTGATCAAGATGGGATTTTTCACTTTCATATAATGAGAGATATATCTTTGGGCCCCTTGATAAGTATAATTAATATTTGCATGGCCATGCACAAGTGAGGTGTCATTTGTATAAGATTAATTATACTTAGAGATCAAGAAATAAAGATTGAACTATACAAGAATGATACTTGCCTAGTCTTGTGTTCAATCTAGATATTGGTTGACAAAAGGAGTTAATATGTGGTATATCAATTTAAGGTTGTGTCGTTTTGACCTTTATACCCTTTGGGTAGTAGTAATGTCTTACTAGAGACCGCTTACTATTTGTATAATAAAATGGGCTTTTAATTATACTGCCAAAGAGTATAAACCTACAGGGTCGCACACCAAAACGAGTTGGATCAAAAACAAATTGAAAACGGACCAAGTTGGACTTAGGCCTAATTCGTTTGGTTACTTAGGGTTTCTCATTAGGGTTCCCCTTTAAAAGGGAACCATTGTTCTTCTTGTCCGTCAAGGGGGAGTTGTAGAGGCAAGAAATTCGAAATAGGAGAAAGAACCCTAAAAGGTGCTAGTACACCAAGCAAGGATCTGATCTCGTTCGTGTGTGCATACCGTAGAGGCGTCATATTTTCTATGCTAGGATGACAACAACAGAAGGATATAATCCACCTTGTTCGTTGCCTTAATTCGAAATTTCACACAAGGTATGTCTTCTGTCGATTTTATTGAACAATATAGATCCTAGGGTTTTATGATTAGTGCAGAAATTTGTGTATGTGATGCATGTTTGCTGCCCTAATTCCCTACACACTCCACAGTCAAGCTTCTACTAATCAACCTCAAATCAATCAATTTGCAACTGTTGAGCTGGTTAAACGTCTTTGGAAGCCTGAGCTCCTACAAGACAATTGCTAGCTCGATCCTAGAGTCGTCCATGTTTGGTGAATCTCCTTTTGTTGCTTGGGTTTGGCTAACACACTCTGCCTCTTCATTGAAGTCACGACTGTCAAGAGCTTCTTGAGTGACCTTTTAGAAAATGACATGATTCGTCAGCTGTCCATTGTGAACGATGTCTCTTTATTTTCTTCCATATGAGTTTCATGCTTTTTTGTCTTTGATTATATGTACTTTTGTCAATTTAGGTCATACTAAGCCTCTACGAGACAAACCAATGGGGGAAAGAAATGTACAAGCAAGTTTTGTCCTCCCAAAAAAAGAGGGAAAATACTCGTATTAAGGCCGACTAGTTGTGAAAATTAGATAACCAACACGATGAAAGAGTTGGCAAAGGTCAAAATGGACCTAAAATTAAGAAGTGCATGAGTCTTCATCCAAGATCTAGCTGAGGATGCTCAGCTGAGCCTTAAGATCAGTTGCAACAGGCGAGGAACAAGCTCCAAAATGTGATTGGTCATATGAAAAAGTTGAAGATGAAGAGGTTCAATAATGGCTACAATAGGGCGAGCACTCAGTTTGAGCAATGTGAGAATGTGGCTGCTCTCTTACGCTAGGCGTTGTCGAGGGCAATCCCTTCTATGAAGATTACCTAACATTCCTAATCCTTTCACAGATAGCAATATATCTCCATTTTTAGAGGGTCGATAAACAACTTATCTCTTGCCTGGCAGGCCTAGGCCTTATACCCGACGATAAAATTGATTCTAAACGCTCGAGACTACAGTTTTTTTTTCCATTGTTTCTTTTTCACTCTTCCCATTTTGTAGAAATAACTCAATTTGTATTAAAGACTGTTCTTATCCTTTTTCAAGCACTTGTATTTAACTATTCTTAGTCAATCGCTCTTAATTCTAGGGAGTTTGTTCTCTCCCATTTGCTATGCGTTGTCCTTTAAGGCTCTTCCTAGGCAATCTTAAAGATTTCATGTTCCAAGACTCCATTTTAGTCATTATATAAAATCTTTCTTGATTCTGAGGCTACTCGCAACAATTCTTGGAGAGGCTTATTCGTAGTCGTTCTGTGTTTAGAGGTTATTCTTAGCCATTCTTATTATGGCTCTATTGGCTCCTCATTTTTGTGATTAAAGTGATCACTGTTTTTGCTATTTCGAGGTCAATCAAATCAGATTAATATTCTTTTACAAAAATATGTCCCTTATTTCTTTAAAAAAATGGCTGCATGCACAAAGAAACAATTAAAAATCCTTTGAAGAAATTCACTCATTTGCAAGAATGAAATAGTTCTTCCTGACACTAATCCTAAAATTGTATGCCAACCAGCATTTGCCTAACACTAACCCATAATATGTACACTCCAAGTTCTTGGAACCGGCTTTCCCTTTATGGTTTCCAAGGAATCTGCCTCGTTTCTGCCTATCTGAGTAACCTTGTAAGGTCGCCCCTCCCAGTTTAGCCTTAGTTTCCCGTTTGATGGGTTCTTAGGGTTCCCTTGTACCTTCTTGAGTACTAGGTCCCCTTCCCCCCTTCCTTGAACTCTCTTAAGTTCGCTTTCTTGTTATATTGTTCCATTCGATGCTAGTAGGATGCTAACTTAATCAGAGTTGCCTCTCGTTTTTCTTCAGTGAAGTTTAGTTCTCTTACTATCATTTTCTTTTTTTTCCCCTTATCTCTTAAGATTGTTACGCATGGTTGACAAACATATTTTTAAAAAGATTATGATTTCCATGCCATAAACAAGGACGAACAGGGTTTCCCAAGTTGACCTTTGTAGAGTTGTTACGTGGGACCATAATACTGTGGGTAGCTCATCGACCCTCCTTCCCTTGGCCTTTTCTAGCCTTTTTTTGATTACATCCAGTATAGCTTTGTTCGAGATCTCTGCATGGCCATTGCGATGTTGATAGGCAACTAAAGAAAAATAACTTTTTATGACATACCCATTACAAAGATCTTTGAAGTCCCTGCTGTTAAATTGGGTCCCATCGACTAATATCAAGGCTCTTGGGATGCCAAAGCTTGTGATTGTGTTTTCCACAAATTAATAGCTTCTTTGTTCCTGATTTTGGCCAAAGGTTCTACTTCGATCCACTTCGTGAAATAGTCAATGCCGACAAGAAGATACTTTCTCTTTCCCTTTGTTGGCGGGAATGATCGTACTCTGTCAACTTCCCACTGAGCAAAAGGCCATGAGGTTGATATTGGGGCTAGGTGGCTGCTGGTTATCATGGGATTCGTGCGAATAGTGACCATTCTTCACATTTCGTGACGTACTTAAGGGTGCCATTTTTCATGAACGATCACTTGTAGCTTGATGAATTACTCTGTTGGCTATTAACTTGCCCCTAATTTGTGCTCTACAGGTTCCCTCATGCACTTCTTTATAGATAGGAAGGTATTTCGATGGGTGGACACATTGCAAGTATGATCCTAAAAAGGATTTTCTATATAGCCTTCCCTAGGGTCCAGCCAATAGTTGGCCGATTAATACTGTCTTATGGGCTTTCTTCTTGTCCTTAAGCAGAATTTCCTCTTGTAGATACTCAAAGATTGGTGTCGTTTAGAACTCATCTTCTCCTATTTGCAATAATTGTATTCGTTTGACTTCAATGCTCGGTTACTCAATCAAATCCATTTGTGTTTTCCTTGAGAATGTATTGTATAGTAGGGGTGTTTTCGACTTCTGTCGGGGTGGAAATTAGGGAAACCCAAATCCAACCCTAATTTAAAAGTTCGGTTTCTAAATCTTCTAAATCCAAACCCAACCCAAACTTTACGGTTCAATTTCGGTTGATTTTTATGTATATTCTTTTTAAAGGAAAATCAATTTGATATAGTAAAGCAACATTGAACATTTACAAATCCGTTGCAAATCATTCTTAGAACACTCCCAAAATTACCTTAAAACAATCTACAAAATTGCCTAAAACATATACATAAATACAATAAGAATTTAGTAAAGAATATTAATCCGGTTTAGCTTGGTTTGGTCTGGTTTTACAAAGTTGCAACCCAAACTGAATCGAAAGCTGTAACACCCCATATTTCATTTTTGAGTTAATCCTTCCATTAAGCCCGGTTAAGGCTTAATCTCTGTTAAGGGGTGAATTTTTATTTTAAACCCTTCTTAGTTAATTCGACACTTTTAGCATATCATATTAGGTATATTAAGTTTTCGGGAATGATCGTTTCACAATTCGGATGCTCCGAATTGATATCGGCTCGTGAATGGTGAGTTTTGGCCTTACGTTATTCTTTGTTTTCATCTAACTTTGAGTTATCGTAACTTGTCCATCTATGATCCGATTAAGATTCCGCTCTCTTAGAAATCTAGGTTTTGATGCATTCTACAACTTTTGTGTTTTGACCAAGAGCTAATTCATACTCGTCGTTGGTCAAAACGTCGTACGAAGTAGGCCAATCGCAAAATTTGGTTGTTCGGTAACACTATGGCAGAGGGCTGTCTTCTACCGATTTTTGAGATTAATCCATTCGTAATTTGAGGAAACTTTCTTGATGAAAGTTCTAGATCTTTTAATTATCTTTCCGTCGATATGTGGATCATCCAAATCCAAATTCGGAGCAGGGAGTTATGACAACAATACAAATAGTGCACTTGATTCATAACCAGCTTTTAGTCATATTTTACATGGATTCTCTTGATTCCGATCTTTATAGGTACTTCTAATCTTGCTATAAGTGATCGAATTCTACTTTGTTATTAGATGCTTTCTACCTTATCTGTATGCATTGCTTGATCACTAATTCTATAGGGATTTGAGGACAATGCTCACTACTAATCCCCTTACATTTGTGGCCATATCTGTGGCGAGGACCCAAGGTTCCTATATCCACCAGATTTGCCCTTTTAAGGCCCAGTTAGTGGTTGAATTTTGCTTTGAAGTCTTGCCAGACTTGCACTTTATTTTGCAGGCCTTGGTAAATAGCTGATGTTATATTATTCTAATTGTAAGGACCATTTTACGGCCCATGCTGATATGGTTACTTTTCATATCATTTTGAAGAAGAGTTACTATTTATCAAATGATTTGGAGATGAATATGTTCAGTGCTGCTAACATGCCTATAAACTTCTAAACTTTGTTAACTTTTCTCGGCTTCTTAACACTTTGCAATGTGAATATCTATTTTGGGCTTGCTTTGATTCCCCTCCTTGTACTCAAGTACCCCAAGAATTTACCTGATCCAACGCCGAACACGTATTTTGATGAATTAAGTCTTGTTTTTTTTGCTTTCAAAGTATCTCAAAAGTCGGCTCAAAATGCCTTATGTGATTATTTGCATTCTTGCTTTCGACAACATACCGTCTACGTACACCTCTATATTTTTTTGAGCAATTTGCTAAACATTCTGGTGACCAGTATTTGGTATGTTGCCCTAGCGTTCTTCAATACAAAAAGCATGACAAAACTCCCCTTAGTGATATGAAGGAAGTCTTCTCCTAATAAACTTCAAGTAAGGGGATTTAGCAATATCCCAAATATGCATCCATGAAGGTCATTCTTTCATGACTAGTTGTGGCATCGACCATTTGGTTTACCCTTGGTAATGAGAAACAATCTTTAGGGCAAGATTTGTTTAGGTCAGTGAAGTTAATGCAAACTTCCCATTTTTCGTTATTTTTGACCACCACAATATTGGATAACCAATTAGCAAAGCTTCAGCTCTTTTATTAAGCCAGCCAGCTTGCAGTAACATATCCACCTCTTTCATCATAGCCTCTCTTTTCTCTTAAAACATTCCCCTCAGTTTATGTTGAACAAATTGATTTCAAGGATTTGTATATAGGCCATGATTCATCTCGTTAGGATATATTCTTGACATATCGTGGGTTGCCATGCAAATACATCCAGATAAAAAAAAAGCAAGGGTCCTTTTCCTCTTTCTTAAGCTTAGAGCTAATCAAGAAGTAATTTTTGGATTCTTCGGATTAATGGGAATGGTTTCAAAGGCTTTAAATGCTTAGTTTGTGGGCTTTAAGTATTTCTTTTGGTTTAGATTATTGTGATCTTGTTTAAGGAGTGATCCAAGAGCAAGAAAAAACGTTGTTATTTTCTAGAAAACTTTCAGATCCATTGAATTTTAACACAAGCTTAATTTCGTATAAATCCAAATTTTTATTCGTGTTTTATCTTTATTAATGATTATTGATTATTGATCTTGCATGCTATTAGCTTTTAGTTCGTTGATATGTGTTGAGATCTATACATTGATTATGTTAGTTTATTTATTAAGTATATTTTCATTTGCAATTTCTAGGAAATTCGTCCGGTAGGGGTTCATAGGGAAGGATCACGACAACACGATTAGTTTGTTAATGTAAGAATTGTTTTCATCAATTTTCCCAATTGTTATAGATCATCAAACAATTGATTTCATCTAGTAATCTTATCATTGAATGTTTATAACAAGTTTTCATAAGAAACCCTAGTTGATTTCAAAAGATCCGATAAAGAACCGAAACTAGTTTAAATCTTTAATTTTGTATTAAACTCTCTAGTTGGTTGATTGGTGGCAGCCTTTACTCTCTAAATTAACTGGTTATATATCTATATGGTTTGAATGGTTTAGGCACTATTGTACTTCATGTTCTTGAATTTTATCTTAAGTTATTGAAAGTTGTTGATTTGGAGTTTTTCACCTTTTTCACCGTGCAATTAGTGCTGCATTTGATTTAACCAAGTTTCAACTTATTTAGAACTAATTGAGGGATATGATACTAATTTCTATGTATACATTCAATAAAAGGTTTTGTTTTTGTCAAGCATAAGAAATACTTGAATAAAAGAGTATTTTTAGAAGTTTTAAGCATTGCCAACTGATATTGTAGCTAGTATTGGTCTGCATAGTTGTTATCATGCATGAACTATGATTTGCCATGCCTAGTTATGACATTGGATAGTTGCTAGAACTAAGAGCTGATTTTTAATGGAAAATTGCATAAAAGTTGTTTATAAGATTAACCGAATTGTCCTTCTAATTTGTAGACACCTATGAATACCCCTAGCGATTATTCCCATTGATTTTATTCTAAGTTTGGTTACTGGTTTTTCTATTCCATAAGATGTTTTATTCAGTTTAGTTGTCTACTTAAATTACATGCCCCCATAGTGTTATTTTATGTTACTTTCAGTTAGATAACTTTGCATTAGTTGATCTTTAATTGCCTATTTAGTTTAGTTTAGTCAGTTTTCCTCTAGATAACTTAGGCGCATTGGTATTGAGTTTCCCTTTTAAGATTCAAATCATCATTTCTTTATATTTTTTATTATCTTTGAAAGAAAAATCAATTTTTACCGAGATATAATGCTTTCCCTGGGATTCGACCGTGGACTTCCGAGGTATATTACGAGCTAGTCAGTCGGCCTCAACCAAATCCTCTAGGTGGGTCTTAAAAAGTCAGCAGTCGTTGGTCATGTCCCTGTGGTCCCTGTGATATGCGCATTCAAGCTTTTAGTTCCTCATGGATTGGTTTCCGACCAACCTTGGGGGCAATGTGTGGCTTATCCTTGTGTAGACTGGCTAAACACCGTACTTACTCCTTTAAGTGAGGTCAACTATGGGGTCCATGCTCCTCCTTTTTCTTCTTCTCATCCATCTTGGATGCTTTCTTGTCGGGCTTGTTCTCCTGAGCCTTTGGAAGGCTCTTGCCCCATTCTAAGGCTTGCCAACTGCGGCCATGGCTGATGCGACTTTTAAGTCCGGTTTACATCTCTCTCAAAGTCCAAACCAAGAGCACAAGATGAATTTCTGGCAAAGGTCAACAATTTTGGAAGCAGCTGGCTTCTAACTGTTAGCCCTTTGGATGGCAATTTGTTTTCTTGCTGAATTTTGGCGAGTTCAGTTGTGATTTGCGCTTAATGAGCATTAACCACTTAGTCGTCAAAATAAGGGAAGTTAGGACCAAGCCTAGCGTTTAACTGTTGGACTGGAGTCATCAAACTGGGGTCTCTCGCCAGATCTAAGTTGTCACCTTTTTCAGACATCATTCCACAGACGAGGCCAATTGAAGTTGGGTAAATAATTAATGGAATGAATTAGTGTAAGAAGAAAATAGTAAAATAAAGTAGAGAGGAAGCAATCGTACAACACCAAGATATAAGTTGGTTCAATAATATGTCTACTCCACGCTCTAGCCTAAGAGTTCTTATATTTCTCTTTTATAAATCAACACTTTTACTTGGTAAATAGATATATACATATATATATATAGAGGCGAAGTTTGACTACATTGAGACCGTACATGTTAACCAAATATTAGTATATTTATTGTATTCTTTAATAATTTAGATTTATTATTAAAGATTTATAATTGAGTACTTTGTAGTCTTCTACTCCTTTTAGAAGCTTCTGCCAATATTCCTTTGGGTCGGGCTCATTCATTTGTCTTGTGCCAAACAGGCTTGGTCCTTCTATCTTTTGGCTCAATCATTTTGGGCCCTTCATAAATAATATGAAACCAACTTTATCCACGAATTAAATAAAAGTTTTGAGAAAAATTCTCTTGTTTGAAAAATCCATGAATTTTTGTTTCATTTTTGTCCACTTAAGAAGTTTAAGTTGAAAACAGTGTTTTTTCACCTTCTAAACTTTAATATAGTATTAGAGGAAAGGCTATTTGCCGTGTAAAGGCCTAACAACCACACGACTTTCGCATCCCCTAATATAAATAATATAAATGTTAGGCTCAAACTTATGCCATACGTGAGGGGACATGTTGAAACTATAAAGTTTACGTCCGAAAAATGAAACCTCCTAAAGCGTTATATAAGATTTGGGATCGGAGCTACTCCACTCATTTTAAATTAGTTTTAAAATGGATATTCCGAACTCTAATATCGTAAAAACAAAATAAAATCAAGTTTTGACCATGTCTTGAATACTAGGAACAAACAATTTAAAAAAATGAAAATAAAATAAATACTTACGAAAATATTATCAGGACAGCTAACAGATCCATGGGGAGCCTCCACAGCCTTCAGATTCTGATAGTGAGCCTCCATAGCCTCAGATTCCGGAAAAGGAGATAATGAATGAATATGATAATATTAGTATGTGAAATTCCCAAGGTTACTTCAATCAAGTGTAATTTTAATTTCCAGGCCAATCAATTTTTCATTCTTTTTTAGTTTATCATAGGCAAGGGGGTCGGACAACCACACCCCCCACCCCCCCCCCCCCCCCCCTCTCCTCCTCCTCTCTCCCGTGGAATTTTCAAAATTCAAATATTAGGGGTCTTTCTGTAAACTTTAGTGACTACGTACAGAGGCTGATATGTAAATTTTGAACTACAGTTATATAAGTGAAAGTAAATTGCAACAAATTTTCCATAAATAATACCATTTTTCATTTTACCCCCTAAAGGAAAAAACTCAACGCTAAACCCCCTTTTTTTATAAGATCACAAACAAGAAAATATGATTTAATGGGATCAACGTGACGGCAAATATGCACTTCTTATAAACCTAACTTAACACCACTATCATCTATTGTCCTCTATAACCCACATATTCCAAATACAAAATATTGAAGAGTATTGTTGTAATTAGTATGTTGTGATTTGAATTTTTGTAATGAGAAACAAGTATTTATATATATATATATAATATTTCGATTTTGTCTTACTTTAAATAAAAACTTTGAAAACCTACAAACTTTACTTTTAACTGGAATTCCTACATTCGCCACTACCGCCAAATAATTTCCGTGATAAAATTGTCATGGTAGAATACAAATATTTAATGGATATTTTGGGGGCAAAAATGGCAAAATTGCAACTAAAATATCAATGGCAAAATAATTTCCCCCCGTTGAGACTATGAATCTCTCGATGCGAGATATTCACCATGTAAAGGCCTAATGGCCACACAGCCTCCACGTCACTCAATATAAATAACATACGTGTTAGGCTCAAAATTACGTCTTATGTGAGAGGGCACGTTGACACTATAAATCTTACGTCGGAAAAACGAAACCTCGTAAAGTAATATACAAAATATAGGAGTTAATCCATTCATTTTAAATGAATTTTAAATTGGATGTTCGGAACTCTACCCTAAAACAAAATAAAATCACATTCTGATACTGTCTTGAATATTGGGAACTAATAATTTGAAACAATGAAAACGAAATGAATACTTACCATAGTATCAGAGCTGCTAACAGATCCTTTGCGAGCTTCCATAGCCTCTCTCTCTCTCTCTCTCTCTCTCTCTCTCTCTTCTCTGTTTTTTTTACCTCTTTTACCTATATTAAAGAAAACCGCTTTACGTAGGGACCCCCACTAAGGATTTGTGACTTTGTGTTGTGCACCACGTAGTCGGTATTGCTTTAAGAAGGCAGGCCACGTAATCAAACAAAATTGATGTGAAATTGAGGCATGTCGTTTTTGTGTCAAAAGTTTTTAGCTCAATGTAGTGTTGCGTTAATGTGTCATATTTAAATTTTTGTATAGATATGTCATATTATTTATATGTACTCGCGAGTACTAATCTTGCACTGTTGTATTTAAATGAGAGAATATTTTTTTTTTCTTTTTTACATGTCTTAAGATGCCACTATTAGAAGTTGAAAATTTTAATTATGTCAGTTAATTAGATCGTGTTGGGTTTTATAGGAAATGGGGAAAAAAGGTATTTTTGCAAAAAAATCAGGAAAATATATATATATTTTTTATGTAACAACACCCTTTTTAATATTTTTATGAAATAAGGGTTTGTTTATCAATTGTGTTTTAAAATAAAGATTTTGACCTAAATTTATTTTGTGCGAGCTTAAATTTGTAATGTGTAAATTTAACTTTGTAATACAAAAAAATTAAAGCAAATTTGTTGTGCATGGTGTGTTTATATTTTTCAACAAGTATATTTTTATCAGTGTTATAAAACTCGAGATTCGATCGGCTAGGTAGGAATTGGGGAGTTTTCAATTATTCGATGATTAATAGGAAATTAATTGAAAAAAATCGAACATGATATATTTTAATATAAATAATATACTATGATAATAATATGATCAAATAATTTACAAAATGACAAAGAAGTACCGATTATATATATATTTTTTTAAAAAGTGTATATCTTAAAAAGAGTGAGACATGTTTAGTTCATTATTTTTTTTCCTTTTTCCCATTTTTTAATCATCTACTTTTTTCTACCCGTCCCATCTTATCCCCCACATGCCCATCTCTCTTTGTCCTTTTTTTTCCTTCTGACACAACAACTTTCTCTATCACGTCATCTCTCTCTCTTTCACTCACGCAGAGCTTGCATTATTCAAATTTTACATCAATCCTTTATTCATTCTCCTCTCTCTCTCTCTCTCTCTCTTTCTCTCTCTCAAGGAAAAAGAAGACCTATGGAGATAAGATCCACGAAATTAAACGCTTCTTCTTCTTCTTCTTCTTCTTCTTTGTTAGTTTATGCGTGTATATTTACATATGTATACACTTCAATGGCTTTGAAGATCCGCCATTGCTATATAAAAAAAAATCTCTTACTTGCCAAGTCTCACAACTCGCGAATAATCGGGGAGTTTTACCGAGTTAAGCCCTAGTTTTTCGCTGGCTGAGTAAAGCCTCTCGAGTAGGCAAACTAGATTTGTTTGGCTGCCGAGTCTCGAGTAATTGCCGAGTACTCAGCCCCACTCGACGAGTTTTAGAATACTGATTTTTATGTGTCACTAAATTAAGTAAACTTTAAAGTAACGTTAAATAAACCTTAATACTTAGTAATGTATTACAAAACAAGGAGTACAAACTTAAATTTGCATAACCTCAAAAAAGTATCATGAGTGTTTTATTAATAAATGGGTTTAAAATTATAACTTGTTGAAAAACCTTAAAGTAATGTCAATTACATATTTAGAAATAGCAATCTGTTAAAAAAAATATGCAGTGTAAACAAAATTTGGCACAATACCAAAAAATCTTATAATTCAAAAATCTCCGGCAAAGTTGATGCTGCACTCTTTTTGGAGTTTGGTCAAATATAGGTTGTTTTTTAGAAAAAAATTAATCAGAAAAGCCTCATTTTCCAATATCCCAGCTTTCAATATATATATATATATATTTAATTTCCCAAATTGATAATTTCATTTTAGTTATATATATATTTGTAGTCTTGGCAATATGTACGTAGAATTTTGTTGGAATGTGTAGAAGTCAATTCAAATTGTTTAAATTGGCCAATCTAATCAAATTTTAATTGGGCTCAGTATAGTTAGCAAATTGTAGTTAATTGATTATATATTATAGAGAGATGCATTAAATATAATTTTTATTTGATGATATGATTTAAAGTGATGAAATTATGTTTATCATGATATATACATTAATTGTCTCTAAATGTTTTGGTTATAAAGCATGAAATAAGTTATAAAATTATATTTTATTGCAAAAAATAAAATTTAAGTTGTCAAATTGCTTCCAATGAACAAAAATCAAATCATTGGATAAGTATATTTAATGGGCAACATTATATGTGGAGTCCTACATAAGAAGGATTATATTGTTCAATCGTTTTTGGTTTCATTGTATTGTAAATAAACGTTCATTTAAGAACTAAACTTCGGTTTGATGTATAAACTGTATTTAATGTAAAATTGTACAAATGTTTTTATATGTCGAGTGGTTTCAATTAAGGATGGAAGTGGATATGTTTGTGTGAAAATGGTTTTGATTATTACAGGTTGGTTTATTACTTAAACGAACTCCACATGACGAAATTTTCTAAAACAGGATTTTGTTTATATCATATATCATTTAAGAAAAGTTTTTGAAAGTGGATTGTATATTTTAAACCCGCCATTGCGCATGGCATCCGTCATTAACCAGGTCCCGGAGGTGAAAATCTCGTGATGGGATTTAGTGTGTCACAAGTGCATTAACCACCATGATTGATCATTGTCCTCCAATGGGCAATTTTCTTGATTCTGATTGTTCATGGCTCGATCATGTTTCAGATCTGGCGAGTTCTAAAGCCTTTTAAACTCATTGTACACCCATTTTACCCCACAAACAACACCATTTCGTAGAAGCAAGCTAGATAGGGTTCTATAGAGGGTAAATGAGGGATTCTTGAGAGCTCTTTATCTTGATGCAAGATTTAGGGGCTAGATTAGCACTATTCATCATCTTCAACCTTCAATTCCACTATTGGAGCTCAAGGGTGAACTAGGGTTTCGAGATTTTGGTTTCTAGACTTCTCCAAGCACTTCAATCTTGTGGAATATCATCAGTAGAGGTGGGAACACTAATATTAAACTTTTTTTTCAAACTATTGTTGTTGCATTAGTGATTTCATACAAAAATGGAGATTTTTGGTATAAACCCTAGGTTTGTGATGTGCATGAGAATTGGGTTGGTTTAAGGTTAAATAAATGGTGCATAAGGATATATTATCACATAAATAACATGTATTATCAATTGTTACCATTCTATGAGCTTTATAGTTACATATATATATATATCACATCATACCCACTTAGTAGTTAAGAGTATGAATTCGGCTTGAGGGGATTTCGGGATTGTGTTTAGAAAATTGTTGGTTGTTGGTAATAAATGGTAGAGATATATAACTACGGCATTAAATGCAAGTGTTAAGCATTATCCTTGAGTTTTACACTGAGTCCCACAAAGGTAGAACGATATACGTTAGCGTGGAGTCTTGTAGTCAATGAATTAGTTGTAGGGATTACTAGTTAACATTTATGGCTTGGATAGGACCACGTATGAGCATAGGAGACACTTGTAATACCTTAGTGATACACAAAAGTTACACCTTGAAACCTAAGTAGCTGACAACCAAGTAATTGGACATAATACATGAATGATGAGATAACAATGAGACGAACGAATGCTATAGTTAATATTAGTAAGTAATTGATTAATAATGGACGACTTACTTGGAATAATATTCATGTTATGAAGGAAAGTTACATTGCAAATGAATATTGAACTAGGCGCACAATGATAAAGACAGATATCAATAATTGTGATGGCCTTGTGTTTATTTATTATTGGGCTTCGTATATATGATGATTGATGATGTGGGTTTGTGAAATATATATATGGATAATGAATTTATGTATTGATGATTGTTATGATCACACATATAGGTTAAATTATTTTTCGAGCACACGGGTCGTGACTGTTTGGCTCATTACAGGACCGCCTATTACCACCCCTGGGTGAAAATCCTTAAACCGTGCACGAAAAAATTCGGGAGTGACTCCACTTGTGGTTGAAAGTCCAAAAAGGATAGCATAGTCAATATATCTTCTCTTCCCACTGGACTATGTGTTCTGGGTTAGAGTAGTTTCTCGGCAGCAAAGTAATTTCATGTGGTACTACTAACGAAAGGGTAAGATCCGAAAAGTAGTAGCACTACTAATTAATGGACAATTACCCTATGAGATGTAGTCTCCTGGTGTAGTTCTTCCAAGTATCGAAGTCGGATTGCATGGGTGTTCTTCTTATTAACTATTTAGAGTGTTGTTCCCAAAAAAATGTCTTGCGTGGGTTAACTCCAAATGACTTACTTGATAGAACCAAGTTCCTGTACGATTGCCTTCACATGGAGAAGACTTTGAATATTATATAACTCAGGATCCTTCAGGGACCTTAGCTCTAGGCTTGGTCGACCGCGGGGAGAAACTGAGACATTATGATATATATATATGATATGAGGACTGATGTGATATTGTTAATTGTTATTATTGTTGTTGTATCATATTTTGTGCTATTATATATAGAATTTTTGAGATCATCTTTCTAACCTTTGAGATCATCAAAGTATAACCATAATGGCATGTCTATGAAGATCAAGAGCCAAAGAAAGAAAAGAAACGGAGAAACAAACTAAGCTCTCGTAGACTCATTAATTCATTTGTGAGTGAGTGCTTAAGTTCTTTATGTAAAGTTTCTCGTTTGATAATCATTATAGCTCATATATATTATTTTAACATTATTAGATTAATCGTAACCAAGTTTGAAACTTATTTGAATTAAAATCATTTCAAAACCTTCATTCTTACATAACCGATTTTGAAATAAATTCATATTAAATTCAAATGGCCTTATTTTGAGCTCTCACGAAAATAGGTGTCTTTGGAACCTATATTTGATCTTCCTCAAACATCAAAATTGATTTTAGAGCTAAATTACAAAAGTATAAAAATTGGGATTTTGGATGGCAGGATAGTGCTGCTCAATCGATTGATGAAGCTTGCCTTAGTCGACTAAGGGCCATCAGTCGACTGATGAACTTTGCTCAGTCGACTGAGGCTTCATAAACTAGTCGTTGGATTTCTGCATTTTTGCCATTTTGGCACCAAATTCTCACCATCTCTTTTCAAACGGCCATTTTGTGTTCTATACTATATATACTCATTATAGACATTATTCAAACACTTTTGAATCATTCTAACTCTCTATTCTTCATTTATACTCAATATTCAAGATTCAAGAACATAGTTTTTGATCAATCATTATTTTTTTGAGCTATAAATTGTGATCAAACTTGATATCTCTTAGTTTTAGCTTTATTTGTAATCCTTCAAAACTTAAGAGCTATTGTACATTGGTGTTAGCGACCAAAACGTGATTAATCATATTGTGTGTGATTGGGATTGCTTGCTTGTTTAGCTTGGTACTTGATATAGACTTTAAATCTTTTTGAAACGTTTTTAAAAATCGGATTAAGTTTCAAAAACCCTATTCACTCCCCCCCAGGGTATTTTCCAACTTACATGTCCAATATTAGCCTCAATGGAAATCCGATAAGTTTTCTATCCTAAATTATATTTGCGTCCTTATCATCCCATTTTGTAATTTAATTATTTTATTTATCACTAATTTATTTTCATTGAAATCAAATTACACCAATATTTTCCAACGATTTTAAGACAGTTCCTGCTTTATTTGATTTCGATATAGTAAATACGCTGCTATTCTACAATCACCGTGATTAAAGAATAAATTGATGATATATAAAAGTAACTTATCATGACTATTAGCTAGTTTTATGTGTCCTATACTATATATACTCATTCTAGACACTATTCAAACACTTTTGAATCATTCTAACTCTCTATTCTTCATTTATACTCAATATTCAAGATTCAATAACATAGTTTTTGATCAATCATTATTCTTTTGAGTTATAAATTGTGATAAAACTTGATATCTCTTAGTTTTAGCTTTATTTGTAATCATTCAAACACTTAAGAGCTATTGTACATTGTTGTTAGCCACCAAAACGTGATCAATCATATTGTGTGTGATTGGGATTGCTTGCTTGTTTAATTAGCTTGGTACTTGATATAGACTTTAAATCTTTTTTAAACGTTTTTAAAAATTGGATTAAGTTTCAAAAACCCTATTCACTCCCCCCTAGGATATTTTCCAACCTACATGTCCAACATTAGCCTCAATGGAAATCCGATAAGTTTTCTATCCTAAATTATATTTGCGTCCTTATCATCCCATTTTGTAATTTAATTATTTTATTTATCACTAATTTATTTTCATTGAAATCAAATTACACCAATATTTTCCAACAATTTTAAGACAGGTCCTACTTTATTTGATTTCGGTATAGTAACTACGCTACTATTCTACACTCATCGTGATTAAAGAATAAATTGATGATAGATAAAAGTAACTTATCACGACTATTTGCAAGTTGTATAGCATTCATTATCATGTTTATGATTTTTGACGTTTAATGGGTCATTGTTCATTCGAAATTGGAATTTACAAGGTTTAGAAGTTCCAAAATGTTTACCATCCATATTTTATATAACAATAAATATGAATCGTCACAGTTTAGGAATCTGTTATGTGCACGTAAGATACGTTTGTTACTTTTCATGTATTTGTTGACATTATAAGTTATATATTAAGTTTATTCAGTATGCATAAATTTTTTTAATAAAGCCCCTATTTTTTTAAAGGTCTGTTCCTATTTTGCAATTTAAATGGCGCCCATTTGTCGAATTTGCCTTTACGACTAATATTTTCCGATAGTAAAAGGAAAATATTAAATATTTTATGAATAAAAGAATAACCTTTATGTGAAAATTCGTGCTTTATTTATCTTATAAATCTTGTTTTATTTATGAATAAGTTTTTGCTCCCAAAGTAAAGATGCCAAAATGTTTTTGTTGCCGGATAGTGGCGCTAGATTTGATTGGGAGCTCCCCAGGTTAAATCTCAGAAGTAGCAAAAACATATTGTAGTTAGCAGCTGGCTATTGTTCTACGAATAGGAATTAGTCGAGATGCGCCAAAATTGGTCCGGACACCCTGTGATACTAGAAAGTATCTAGACAAAAAAAAAAAAAAGAAGAACAAAAAATATATAATGGTATTACTTTATTATTGTTCAGTAAAATACTAGCTATATACACACACACACATATATATATAAGGGTTATATTTCTTAAATGTTATATCTTTTGGGAATGCCACTATATGAAATTTCATTAATGCTTGAGGTCTTCCTTTTTGGATTAACTTCCTTGAAACCGAAGCTCCCAACTTTGGAAAATAGTTAGTGTTTTTTGGAGAAAAGTTGTTATAAATTATGATAATGGTCCACATGCAGATTATTTAAGATGTTCTTGGATGCTTTAATTAAGTGATTAATTGATTGATAATATAACCACAAAGCTACAAGTTGGTGATTAGTGTAACTGTTTAAATTTTATTTAAAAAAATATATATATATATATAAATAAAATATCTTACTATTGATAACTTTTGGGTAAAGGTAATACAGGCACCATTTAAATGGAACTAGGTCATATCTGTTTCTTCTTTGAAAATGGAATAATTGACTAATAATCATTATGTCCATTTTAGACCGGTCCTAAATAAAAGAAAAAGGTGAAAAGTTGGTTAATTTTCTTCCCCACATTTTACTTTTGTCTTTTAAATGATAGTTGAGGATAAAGTAGTGATAAGTTCGATGGTAAGTACCAATACTTTCATAGTTAACCTAGCTAGGGATGAATTGATTTTTATATTCTCAGAATGTAATAGCCGTGTGGGAGTGAATTAATTCTCTAAAATGTGGGGGTGAATTTTAAAAAATCTTTAAGGATCAAAAGAGTATAATAATATTTGTTGTGATATCTTACCAAATTTAACCGTAAAAGATATGTTATGAGAACTGAATCATCTGTTCAAATAACCCATATGCATGTATGAATTAATATCTCTTTTCCATACGTCTTAAGACGTGTCTATTAAAAATTGAAAAATTTAATTGTATTTGGCAGGTTATGTTGGATTTTATAGGAAATGGGGAAATAGGTTTTTTTTGCAGGAAAAAATATATTTTTTTAAAAATAAGGGCATACTTTTTATTAATAACGTTAAATAAACTCTAAAATAATGTTTAATAAATCCTAATACTTAGTAATGTATTATAAAACAAGAACTACAAACTTAACTTTGCATAATCCTAAATAATTATCATATGTATTTTATTAATAAATGAGTTTAAATTTATAACTTGTTGAAATACTTTAAAGCAATGTCAATTGCATATTTAGATATAGTAATCTGCTAAAAAAATATGCAGTACAAACTTAATTTGGCACGATACTAGAAAATCTTACAATTAAAAAATTTCCTGCAAAGTAAACGCTGCACTCCTTTCGAAATTTGGTCAAATATATGCCCTTAATTTATAAAAATATTATTCTATAGTTCTTTTTTAGAAAAAAAATATCAGAAAAGCCCCATTTTTCAATATTTCGACTTTCAATATATATATATATTTAATTTCCCACATTGATAATTTCATTTTAGTTAGATATATTTTTTATATTTTTTGGCAATATGTAGAATTTTGTTGGAGTGTGCATACTTCATTTCAAATTGTTTAAATTGACCAATCTAATAAAATTTTAATTAGGCTCGGTATAGCTAGCAAATTGGAGTTAATTGATTGTTATAAAGAAATGCATTAAATATGATTGTCTCTAAATGTTTTAGTCATAGCGCATGAAATAAAGTTATAAAATTATATTTTATTGCATAAAATAAAATTTAAGTTGTCAAATTGCTTCCAACAAACAAAAATCAAATCATTCGATAAGTATATTTAATGGGCAGCGTTATGTACACATTACAACATTCTTTAACGCTTAAACATTGGCTGGGCGTATATGCACCGAGTATTTGTATATTTATTTAATGCATGTGCACCAAATTAATGACCACATGCTCAGTGCATATGCGTCAAGTCAGTGTATTTTTAATTTTTTTTTTTTTTTGTTCCCCGTAATGGCGCGGCGCATATACTTCGCATATGTGCTTATTCATTCAATACACATGCACCAAGTAAATGAGATGGAGTGGTATCGAATAATGGTGTGTGTCAATAGTCCCACCCTATTTAATATTGTTTTGGTTATAATTTCAACAATAGAGCTAGTGATCCATCACATAAATTAATGCAAAATATTATTTGTCACTAAAAATGTTAGTTACGGTCCACTTAATTTATTTTCTTCGGTGTATACCGGCTAGTTATTTGATAAATTGTTTTGTAAAAAATTAGTAATTACTAATTAGTAAGATTAGAGGGTTGGCTCAAGTAATCAATTGTGTGGTATATCACACAGGGCACCAAGGTTCAATTCCCCTCTCTGCGCCCACCAGTCGTTGAACACTCGGATCTATCAAGATTTGTATAAAAAAAGAAGTTAGTAATTAATTATGAATATTTTTGCCCTTTAGCTATGAAATTTATTTTCTTTATATTTGTCTATTAAGTATCAATAAATTCACCCAATTGATAATTACATAAATTGGTATTTTTTATAAAAAAAAATAAAATTAGTGAGGTGAAAAGTAAGATTTTACCAGTACATTTAAGATTCAAAAATTGCTCTAGTTCATAGTACTTAACAAGATTATGTTACATGTTTTCTTTTCAAGGAAACTCAAACCCCTTAAAATCAAGGGCACTAGAGTGCTACTTATAAATACCGAAAAAGAAAGCGAGTCTGAAAAGTCCAAATTATGTGGCATACAAAAAGAAAAAGGAGGGGGATATGGACCTAACCTTCCTTAAATAACTGCGAAAGGCAAAACAAAATCCTAACAATGGACTTTATATACTAACCCACAAAAGAAATCGTCAAAAATCACAAACCTGCTTGAATGTTGTCAAAAATCTTAAACAGGTTTAAAAATTAATCCTCTCCATCTACACAGGCTTACTCAAACTTGGGCCTGAATCCCGTGATAAAATATGGGCGAAGTTTCAACATAAAAGAGATATTTTACTTCGGGCAAAGTTCAAATTTGAATTGGCTCAAAACTCTCTGGAATGAATAGGCGATTGTCCATGACGGCAAAATCAATTGTCTTAGGTGTAACATCCATTTGTTCATGCCCATAATTGATTATGGTACTGGAGGATGACTTGCTCAACTCTTGGTTAATGACACTCGATTTACGTGCCTATTTCAGCTTAGTATAAATTGTTGCTGTCTCATTTTCTTCTCCACTTTTCAAGATTTTCAAACTTATTTTTCATCTCTAAATCTTGTTATTTTCTAATCGAGTGTTGAGAAATTTTTATACTTGCCGAGAGCTTTGAGGCAATGAAAAGCCGTCAAGTTTCATTGTGCTCCTAACGAGCTTTGAGGTTGGAACACTAGTATATATTCTCAACTCGTTTTCAAACTAGTATTGTTGCATATTGCTTATCATAAAGATATAAAAGTTTAAAGTGAAAATAATTAGCTAGGTATAGTTGCATGCATGTAATAATCTACTTTAGGCATCCAATTCGCGACCTTCCATGGGTTAACTTCCTTTGACTATGACTATGACTAGGGGTGTTCACGGCTCGGTTAACCGAATTGTTGACACTCACGGAAGATCGGACCGAGCATATCGATCCTTTAAATTATGGGACCAGACTGGACCAAAAGACTATTGAAGACCAGACTGGACCAGACTGTTTTGATCGGTCCCGTCTCGATCAATCCACTCGGTCTTAGTTTCACAATAGCCTTCTCCTGGCCGGAAAATTATGGCCAGAAAAATCCATTTCGTGGCCAGAAAACTCCATCATTCACAATCAACCTAGAATTAAACCAAAACAAATAGATGAGAGAAAAATGAGAGAAATAAAGAGGTGTACTTTGGAGGAGTAACTCCATTGGTCGTCTTCTTCCTTTTGAGAGAGAGAGAAAGGAGAATGGAAAGGATTGACGAGAAATTGTGAATAGTGCAAGCTAAGAGAGAGAGAGAGAGATCACGTGAGATTGAAGGGTGCCGTGTGAGAAGGAAAAAAATGGACAAAGAAAGATGGCTATGGGGGACAAGATGGGATGGGTAAAAAAAAGTGGGGGATTTAAAAATGGGGAAAGGGAAAAATAACATAATTAACTAACATGGTCTCACTATTTTCAAGATATACAATTTTTATAAATATATATAATTGGTTAGGGGTGTTCACGGCTTGGTTAACCGAATTGTTGACACTCACGGCAGACCGGACCGAGCATATCGATCCTTTAAATTTTGGGACCAGACTGGACCAAAAGACTATTGAAAACCGAACTGGACCAGACTGTTTGGATCGGTCCCGTCTCGATCAATCCTCTCGGTCTTAGTTTCACAATAGCCTTCTCCTAGCCGGAAAATTATGGCCAGAAAAAATCCATTTCGTGGCCGGAAAATTCCATTATTCACAATCAACCTAGAATTAAACCAAAACAAACAGATGAGAGAAAAATGAGAGAAATAAAGAGGTGTACTTTGGAGGAGTAACTCCATTGGTCGTCTTCTTCCTTTTGAGAGAGAGAGAAAGGAGAATGGAAAGGATTGATGAGAAATTGTGAATAATGCAAGCTAAGAGAGAGAGAGAGAGAGAGAGAGAGAGAGAGAGAGAGAGAGAGAGAGAGAGAGAGAGATCACGTGAGATTGAAGGGTGCCGTGTGAGAAGGAAAAAAATGGACAAAGAAAGATGGCTATGGGGGACAAGTAGGGATGGGTAAGAAAAAGTGGGGGATTTAAAAATGGGGAAAGGGAAAAATAACATAATTAACTAACATGGTCTCATTATTTTCAAGATATACACTTTTTATAAATATATATAATTGGTTCAGTTCAGTTTTGTAGATATTTTTACTCATAAAATTGAAGATTAGACCGAACCACTTCAGTCTTCTAAAATTTGGACTAGACCGGACCAATGTATGTGTAAAAACCGAAAAAAAAATCCTATATTTTGGTTCGGTCTGGTCTGATATGAACTGCGATCGTATTTCTATCCAAATAAGATGGATTCGCGACCCTTAACGTTTGATGACGCAAGTACCTTGGAATCACGCGAAGTTGATAGAGGTGGAACCTCGACCCAATTCCCTAGAACGAGAATGAACCTTGGTATAGTCGAAGACAAACAGTCAATTGATGGAATAATTGATTGCTAAGTCGAAGAACAACAAGAACCCTAATTCTGGTTGTTCGAGACATTCTTAGAACGCAAGAGGTGAAAACACTCGAATTTTAATTAATCAAGGCTGCCTCCAAACAATAGTGTTATCTCCTTTAAATAGGAGAAAAGATAATAAACCTAAACAAATCCAAAAAAACGAAAATAACAAAACAAGCCCAATTCGAAAATTATGAAACACTCTAAACAAGCCAAAAAAACACTCTAAATACTAATTACCCATAATCCTTGGGCCTTAAACAATGCAAAATAAATAAAACAATAATAAAACGCCATCATTATTCTACGTCTTCTTGGCTAAGCATTATTCTCCATTCTCGCTCTCCATCTCCTTGAATGCTTCCTAAGCTCCAGCTTTATTCATCAAATCTTGGATCATCGCCATAAGTGCTTCCTTGATCTTCTTGACTCTAGCTCGGGTGATTGGACCACTTGGAACCCGGATGGGGTCTGTATAGTCTTCACTCCATGATCCAGCTCCAATGCTATCCTTGGGCTCATCATTCCCCTCCTCTTGAAAAGGAATTGTCCTCAATTCGTCACCTACACTAAACGGACTTAGATCAGCAACATTAAATGTAGCACTCACGTTATACTCACCTAGCAAATAAAGTTTGTACGCATTGTCATTGATCCTTTACACAAGTTAAAATGTTCCATCTCCTCTCGGCAACAGCTTAGAACACCTTTGAACTAGAAAGCGCTCCTTCCTCAGGTGCAACCAAACCCAATCTTCTGGTTTGAAAATCACCTTATTCCTTCCTTTGTTTACCTGTTTCACATATTGCTCAGTTCTTCTTTCAATGTTTTGCCTCGCTTTCTCATGAATCTGTCTAAAAAACTCAGCCTTCTTTCTACCATCTAGGTTAGCATACTCAACAGGTAATGATAATAAATTCAAAGGAGCTAACGGATTAAAACCATACTGTGAATACCTCATTTTGCGACCCCCGCAAGAATTCTGATTTTCAAAGAAATGAACACGCATGCATGCACGAGCATTTTTGGATGCACAAAAACTATACACATGTGATACAGGTCAAAGAAGAAAGCCGAAAGGACCCCAGATGAGGAGTTACAGAATTATTGAAAATTGTCGGAATCAAAAACCGTCAAAACTCCTGAAAACTTATGAAAGGAGAGTTACGCATTTTGGTTCATCCTCAAACTTTGAGAGTTGTTGGACATTATCAAAAGGAGTAGCATACTCGAAAATCAGCTCAATCCGACGGTCGGATCTCCGAAAATTCAGAAAATCATGAGTTTGATTCGGGTGATCAAATGGAGGTCTTCTCGAAGTTAAAATGGTTTGAAGTTTGGTAAGTAGATAGGCCTTATTGTGGGGAAGAACATATTCAAAATTTAGCTTTTTCGGACATGGGATCATCAAGAAACAATTTGTCTATCGTGCAATTCTAGTCGAAATGTCCTTCGTAGCAAATTAAAATAAATATTGGCCTTCCCAAATTCTGATCGACCTCAAATTTGGACACAAGCTATAAAACATTTAGAGGGAAAACATATCCAAAAAGTAGCATAATCCAACGGCTAGAAGTTCAGTTCTTGAGGTTGTTGTACGCAAGTACGTTTCCTACGCGGGAACAAACTCTTTGTACCAATTCGAGGAGACCGAGTCCTTCCCGAACTCTGATCGTCTTCAAATTTTTACAGGGTCTAAAAGACTTATATTGAAAATATATATCCAAAAATCAGGATGATCCAACGGTGGGAAGGTGTCGCGATAATTTCCAAGAGTCCTAGTTGCAATCTCTTTTCTTGCTCTCCAAGTATTTCCTTCAACTATAAATAGACCCCCCCTCCATTCATTATTTTCATCAACAATCAAGGGGATTTCGTGGTACACACCAAGAGATCCTTATTCTCTCCCTCTAAGGAGGCTCAGGTATAATTTTCTCTCTCTTCTTTTATTTATTCGTCAGTTTTATAATTTATATTCTTGTCTGCATAATTTCTATCACTTGATAACTTTTCAAAACCCTTTTTCAAATTGTTTTTCAAAACCAAAGGCGTATAACAAACCCTAATCCAATTCCAAAATAGTATTATTACTTTCTTACCTTTTCCAAAAGCCCAGATTAGCGGCATTGTTATACGAAGGAATCGATAATCGCTATATATTCAATCTAACTCATAGATTGCGGTGTATATGTGATGAATACTCGATTATGAGAGCATCAGTGCCATCTATACCGGTTTAATCAATAGACTATGGTACACGATTGGTTAACTCGCCTCATATCATATCGAATATAAGATTCCACATTGAATCAGTTTCAGAAAAGCCCAATGCTTTACAAAATCACTTGTTCCATTGCATCTGTTATTATCAAACTCTCTTTTTCAAATCACACACACTTATTTTTAAAATCATGGGCAAATTAGGAAACACATCGTTTTCATCCCACCCCAAAATCCCGATTTCTAAGGCAAGTACGAAAAGCTGTAAAGTACTAGCAATAGCATGCAAGAACTGAATTATAACACACGCATATCCTACTCAAGAGACCGAAAGGGCGAATTGGGTGCCTAACACTTTCCCGATTCGTAACTTAATCCCCGAACCTTCGAATCAACTGGTTTCGCATATATTGTGTATAAGAGGATATTTAGTCCTTAAATACGTCTCTTTTACACAAATCTTTTGTTTGTTTAGTAAAACAAACTGGCGACTCTTATTCTTTTCAAAATCAATTTTCAAAGCAACAAATGGAATCGCCGCCCACGAGGACCCCCGGGCTTCGAGAACGCGGGTTCTCACACATACACAATCTCAAAAGGAGAAAACTTAGATGCAGAATGAACAAATCGATTATATGCAAACTCAACATGAGGCAAACATTCTTCCCATTCTTTCAAGTTCTTTTTTATTATGGCATGCAACAAAGTGGATAGAATTTTATTTACTACTTCTGTTTGACCATCAGTTTGAGGATGATATGTAATAGAAAACAACAATTTAGTACCCAACTTTCCCCATAAAGTCTTCCAAAAGTAGCTCAAAAACTTTGCATCCCTATTAGAAACAATAGTTCTAGGCATGCCATGCAAATGCACAATTTCTTTAAAGAACAAATTCGCAATTAGTGGTGCATCATCAATTTTATGACAAGCAATGAAATGAGCCATTTTAGAAAATCGATCAACCACCACAAAAACATAATCATTCCCATGTTTAGTCCTAGGCAAACCCAACACAAAATCCATAGAAATATCAACCCAAGGGTCACTAGGAATGGGCAATGGAGTATATAAACCATGGGGGTTTAACTTAAACTTTGCTTTCTTACAAGTACCACATCTCTCACAAATTCTTTCAACATCTCTTTTCATGTGAGGCCAAAAGAAGTGTTCTTTTAATACTCTTAAAGTCTTAGCTATACCAAAATGTCCCATTAGACTCCCACCATGAGCCTTTTTCACAAGCAATTCACGCAATGTACGTTTAGACACACAAAGTTTATTTTCACGCATTAAGAATCCATCATGCCTAAAATACTTATCAAACGCCACTTTTTCACATGCATTAAAGA
This sequence comes from Lonicera japonica, assembly GCA_021464415.1. Lineage (NCBI taxonomy): Eukaryota > Viridiplantae > Streptophyta > Magnoliopsida > Dipsacales > Caprifoliaceae > Lonicera > Lonicera japonica. Next base: position 62,734 of record JAKCWG010000192.1, read on the forward strand.
TATCTCTAAAATCAGCATCATCACAACACAAATTCTTGATGTACTAAAACCCTAGTAATTTAGCTTACTTTTTAGTAATTGTAATGCATTCTCTTGCTCCTCTCCCCATTTCAAGCCAACATTCTTCTTGATCACCTCAGTCAATGGCGCTGCAATCGTGCTAAAGTCCCTCACGAACCGTCGATAGAAACTAGCAACTCCATGGAAGCTCCGCACTTGCCCAGCATTTGTAGGACTTTGCCATTTTTGAATAATCTTCACCTTTTCTTTATCAACTTGAATCCCTTATGTACTCACAACAAAACCAAGAAATACAAGCGTATCCGTGCAAAATGTGCACTTTTTCAGGTTAGCATATAACTTCTCCCTACGTAAGACATCAAAAACAAATTCTAAATGAATTACATGGCTATCTAGACTCTTGCTATAAATAAGAATATCATCAAAATAGACTACAATGAATCTGCCTATAAAAGGTCTCAAAACATGGTTCATTAATCTCATGAAAGTGCTAGGTACGTTAGTTAAACCGAAAGGCATAACTAACCATTCATATAATCCATATTTGTTTTAAAGGCTGTTTTCCATTCATCTCCTTCTTTCATCATAATTTAATGATATCCACTTTTCAAATCAATTTTAGAGAATATACTAGACCCATGCAACTCATCAAGCATATCATCTAAACGTGGAATTGGGTGACAATACTTTACCGTGATATTATTTATGGCTCGACAGTTCACGCACATTCTCCACGTTTCATCTTTCTTCGGCACTAGCAAAACTGGCACCACACATGGGCTCATACTCTCTCTCACATACCCTTTCTCCAGCAGTTCCGTCACTTGCCTTTGAAGTTCCTTCGTTTCCTCTAGGTTAGTTTTATAGGCTGGATGGTTTGGAATGGATGCTCCAGGTACGAAATCAATTTGGTGCTCTATTCCTCGGGTGGGTGATAAACCGCTTGGCGTATCCTCTGGAAAGATATCACCAAAATCCTACAATAAAGAGATAATAACACTAGGCAAAGAAGAATTTAGTTCGTTAGTATTCAAAAGCGCTTCTTTGTAAACAAGTACAAGAAGTTGATTACAAGGCATTTCTTTTTTCACTTCACTAGCTATCGCATAAAAATTCTTTTGCCTCCTCTCAAATTTGCTCTCAATTGTCACTAGTTTTTCCTCTCTACTTTCTTTTTTCTCAATTTCTTTTCTTTTTCCCTCACTCTCTTTCTTTTTCTTTTTAGCTCTCCGTTGTTCCTCCTCATTTTGCAACTTCAACTGATCGTCATAAGATTGTTGTGGCGGTAAAGGTGCCAGAATGATTATTCTCTTGTTCATCTCAAATGAATATTTGTTGGTGAACCCGTCGTGTTTAACTTTTCTATCATATTGCCATGGTCTACCTAACAGCATATGGCCGACTTGCATGGGAACCGCATCACAAAGCACTTGGTCCTCGTACTTACCAATGCTAAAGGACACCAAAACCTGCTTGTTCACCCTCACTTCACCGCTATCATTCAACTATTGCAATTTGTAAGGCCTTGGGTGCATAGTCATGTGCAATCCTAGCTTCGCTACCATTGTCGTGCTAGCCACATTAGTGCAACTTCCTCCGTCTATCACTAAGCTACACACCTTGCCTAGTACTAGGCACCTAGGATGAAAAATATTCTCCCTCTGCTCCTAATCCTCTCTTGCTTGCACGCTAAGGGCTTTTCTTGCAACTAATAACTCGTCCTGGATAGCGCTCTCCTCTTCTTCAATATCCTCTAAAGGTGGCATAACTTCAGCGCCTTCTTCATCTGTCTCATATTCTCCATTATCCAGAATCATCATTACTCGCTTGTTCGGGCATTGATTAGATACGTGGCCTCTCCCTTGACACTTCCAACAAAAAATGTCCCAATTTCGGGTAGTAGGAGTATTAGTGGTGTCAGGGGCTACCTTAGCTTGGCTTCCACTAGGAACTTCTGATTTAGAATCAACTTTTGGTTTCGGAGTGGTTGCTTTGTCTTCCTTTTTCCACGGACTTTTTTTTCATGGAGTAGAATAAGAACTCTGGCTTGGCTTGAAACTACCCCTCCTCTTGAGCTGTCTCTCTATTTTGATTGCCGTGTGCACCATATCTTCAATCTCGACATACGGTTGCAATTAAACCGCATTGGCAATTTTTCCAGTTTAAACCACTCAAGAACCTCGCTATGGTAGCTTCTCTATTCTCATCAACATTGACTTGAATCATGGCCACTTTCATCTCCTTGTAATACTCATCAACACTACGATTCTCCTGTGTAAGCCCTTGCAATTTTGGTATAATTCCCGATAATTGTGATCGAGTACAAATCGCTTCTTCATCAGTCGCTTCATCTCATCCCAAGTCTCGACGGGCCCCTCATCACTACGCCTTTGCTCTGTCATCAAGCGATCCCACCAAACAAGTGCATAATCGAAAAATTCAATAGCTGCCAATTTCACCTTCTTGGACTCGGAGTAATTATGGCAAGCAAATACTAACTCTACTTTCTTGACCCACTCAAGATAGGCCTCAGGGTCATTCTTCCCTTGGAAGGATGGAATCTTTATTTTGATTCCATTCGTGTTGTCATCCTCCTAATTAGATCCTCTACCAACCCGCCTACTATTCTTTCGGTTAGCGATTACGAATCAACATCGCTATCCCCATCATCCAAGCTATCTCGATAAAAATTATCAGGATCGTTCTCAACCCTCCTTTTCCTAGGCTACAGTCTCCCACCTCGCACTACGTGACTTGCCAGATTTCTCAATTTGAGTGCTCTCAACTCTATCGACCTTCACCCGCATTCGCCTCAATTCCTCACTCATCTCATCCACCTGCTCTTTAAAGCCACCTAGCTTTTCTCTCATCATGTTTTGTAATGTACTCATTAGGGCTTCTTGGAATAACTTAGGATCAAAACTTAACATATTGCTACAAAACAGATGTTAGCATAATATAAAGAAATAAAATTTCCTCACTGCACTCCCTTACGTGTTTCACTCAAGATAATATCACTCTGATTTTACCGCTCGTGTTTAGCTCTCAAAAGTAATGATATATCTCTCAATTTTCACCCTTTAGAACTTTCAAACGAATCAAAAAACAAGAACTTTTTTCTTGGTTCTCGAACAGACCAATCACAACGTAAACAAATCAACTGTATGCTAAGACAAGTATGTTTCATCAAGAATTCAAGAAACAGGAATCCCAATGAATTATAGACACAATAAGAGGTGAAAAGGTCGAGAAAAAAATGCGCAAAAATTCAATCTCGGGGAAACGTGATTTTTAGAATTCTTGGACCCTATAGAACCCAAATCCAAAAAGAAATAGTAGCGAATTTCGAAAAATTTTATACTATTTTTTTTCTCTGGGTCTCTCGACTTCTATATTAATCTGGTGTAGTCGAAAATTCCAGAATTCGACGATTCAACAGAAAAATATGCACAATTCGAAACTCAAGTAGAAATTGCTTTAAACGAAACATATGTACAAGAGCAGTCACTCGCAATCGCAGCTAGGGTTTATATGAAACAATCAATCCCAGCCAAAGGTTTATATGTAGTAATCGAAACCTTAACAACCCTAACAATCTTGTATCTCAACAAAACTCAAGGCAGTAATGGTTTTATTGCAATCGAAACTAACCCTAGGCAGAAGCAATAGAAACTAATTCGCAATATCAAACAGATTATGATAGACAAATTCACAGCTAGGGTTCAAAACGAAATAAAAGATTTCAACTTTAATCAACACAGATGAAATAAACAAAGCAGATTTGTAATAGGCAAAACAGATTCGAAATAACGCAACAAGAACAGATTCAAAATTACTAAGCAAGAGTAGAATCGAATTTTTCTTTTTTTTTCATAGTCGAAAATAAGAACCCGAGTTTTAAGATGATATGAATAAAGCAGTCTACGAATTAAAGAAAATAGAAAAGAAAAAAAAAAGACAAACAAAAGATAAAACCTGGATAGAAAATTTCATCTGATACCAATTGATATGAACTGCGATCGTATTTCTATCCAATTAAGATGGATCCGCAACCTTTAACATTTGATGAAGCAAGAACCTTGGAATCACGCGAAGTTGATGGAGGTGGAACCTCGACCCAATTCCCTAGAACAAGAATGAACTTTGGTATAGTCTAAGACAAATAGTCAATTGATGGAATAATTGATTGTTAAGTTGAAGAACGACAAGAACCCTAATTCTGGTTGTTCAAGACGTTCTTAGAACGCAAGAGGTGAAAACACTCGATTTTTTATTAATCAAAGGCTGCCTCCAAACAATAGTGTTATCTCCTTTAAATAGGAGAAAAGATAATAAACTTAAACAAATCCTAAAAAACGAAAATAACAAAACAAGCCCAATTCGAAAATAATGAAACACTCTAAATATGCCCAAAAACACTCTAAATACTAATTACCCATAATCCTTGGGCCTTAAACAATGCAAAATAAATAACACAATAATAAAACGCCATCATTATTCTACGTCTTCTTGGCTAAGCATTATTCTCCATTCTCGCTCTCCATCTCCTTGAATGCTTCCTAACCTCCAGCTTTATTCATCAAATCTTGGACCATTGCCATAAGTGCTTCCTTGATCTTCTTGGCTCTAGCTCGGGTGATTGGACCACTTGGAACCCGGATGGGGTCTGCATAGTCTTCAATCCATGATCCGGCTCCAGTACTATCCTTGGGCTCATCATGGTCGGTCCAATTGGGTTCGGTTCGATTCTTGAACACACTTAACTATGGCACATCCTCGAATGCGTTACCAAAACTCCCAAAAATAGATACACTGCACATTTCTCACCGTATTTCATGCATAAACGTACTTGTCATGGCTACACAACCAATTCAGATGCATTCTACAACCAATAACCATTTTCTGGGATAGTTCATAGAAAAATTAGGCAAAGTCTGATAGATGATCCACAAGTCCTATCTAGGCCCAGTGGATGATCGTACTCCCTATGTACCCTAAAACCTTGATCCGCGCTTTGGATCCCCACTTAGGACATGATCCCCATCTCTTGTGGGAGATGATCCGTGTGTCATCCCTAAGGGTCTTTCATTTTGAGGAACCCGGACTTTTGAACTATCATGCTACTATAATTTAACAGTCAAATAAGTCCCAAACACATAATTCGTTATTAAATCACACTTAATTCTATTAAATCATCCAAGACAAGCTTAATCATGAGGATTGAAGGAAGATCCAAAACCAAGCAAGCCAAAGCAAAGCAAATTCATCCAAAGCAAGCATTAAGAGGTAACCACCACCCTCATTATGTTTCATTTTCGTACTCTTAAACATCTCTTCCTCTCAGTTATGTTCGCAAAACCAGTTAGTTATTTAGACAGGGTTGGATTTGGGCAAATCTAACCTCCAAAAGGTTATATCTCCCATATCCAGTTTATTTTTTCGATCTTTAGCAGATGAGCCATGAATCCGAGCCCACCAGATGATAGAGGTGGGGGAGATCTAATCCAAATCGGCCGATCCAATCCAATTTTTCTGAATCTATGGATTGATTGTCTCCACTTTTGGAAAACTAAAAAATATTGGATCCGTTTCAGTTTAAGGGGTTGTGTAAACGATTCAAAACCAATCCAATTAGTATGTATATATATATATATATTTTATAGTAGCACATGTATTTGTATTATTGGTGGTCATATTAGTATATTTACCATGCTACTCTTTATTTGAAATTTGATTACAAGTTGTTTGGTTTAATTTTGTCAATTTCTCATATTTGCCAATTTGGAAAATTTAGAATTTTTAGAAATTTTTGGTAGGAATATGACTTCCCCTTTTTCTCGTTCAAGATTGATCCATTCCAATATTTAATTGGATGATTTGGATCGTATTAGCAGGATGTGTTGGATTGGATTGGATGCCAAATTCTAAAACTGGCATGAAATTGAATTAAATGTGGATGCTCTAAAAGCAACCATATTGGATAGGATGCCCACCCCTACCAGATGTGTCCAGTTCCCATCTCCTTTTTCCTTTTTGATTCCTAGCTATCTGGATATTTTCAAAAGTTTGGGGTCTAAAATGATATTTTTGAAAATCTAGGGGTTAGAATTCAATTTTTAAACTTTGCTCCTATATTTTCGAAATAAACTCTATTATAAAATAAGGAATTAGAATAAGACCACACAATATTTACAAATGAACAATGAACCTTCATATTTATAAGATAAGTAATTCAAAGATATTTATTCATATTTATCCACAAGTCTATCCATAATTCATGTTTATCTGCATCGTCGTGCTTAAGCAATAATTATCCACAAGTTTATCAATAATTCTTGTTTATCCGCATCGTCGTGCTTAAGCCAGCTCATGCGTAGAGGGGAAAATGTGGTGGACATTCACAAAAATGATTCATATTTTCTTAAATAAAATCTAATTTGGGCATTCAAGAAAATTGGGGGCCAAGAGAATAATATTCTAAAGTTAAGGGGCCAAAGTGTAATTTCTCCAACTTTAGGGTTAAAACTATAATTATTCAAAATTAAACAATATTCCCAAAAATAAATGCAAAATCAACATAAGTCCCAAGAAAACCAGCTCCTAATTGCAAACATAAATGAATGTATAATTTCTTTTTGTGAAAAATTTACACAATATGTAAAAAAAAAAATTATCTCCAGCAGTCTTTTAATAAAATAAAAGTATAAAACACAGCCTTAGTTTATAATACTGCGTCATCTTTCTCACTCCTCAAATTTTTATTTTCTTTTATAAATCTTTAAAATTTAATAACTTTTAATACAAAACATGAATTTTAATAGAAATTATGTAATTGAAATCTACTAATCAAGACCTATAAATTAAGATTCATTGTCATTATAATATTATGTATATATAATTTCAAGAATAAAATAATAAAAATTATATAAAATAACATCTAACATTTCTTCATATCTTTTAGGTTCATTTTAATTTTACATTTACAAAATTTCCATTAAAGCATTTTTTATTTAAATTTCAAATTTTGTATAAAAATTGTTTAACACATAGGATATACACATTAATTTTTATGCATAGCATATTGCTGTCCAAACTCCTGACTAGATTGGGTTGTTTACGTTGTTTTCATAAACAGTACCATTTTTTATTTTTATTTTCCTATTTTTGAGAGAGAGAAAGCAGAGAATAATAGGAGTGGCATGCGCTTTGCTTTCAGCTGATTTAAATAAATGCCGCATCAATTTCAAATCCTCGCTCTTCATTGTCAACTTGCTTAAAGCTCATTTATGCATTCCATTTCTATTTTAAAATATTAGGGTTAACTTAAAAAAAAGTATAATATACTTGTACCGATTTTGCAAACTTTGATCATGTATAATTTTTAAAAAATAAAAATTAGACAACAAACTGTGTTTGTTTTCCTTTAGTACATATGTTAGGGTTTTAGACTAACACCGTTAATGATTGATGATGTGGCACTGACTCATCTGCCACTTGGCTTGCCACATCGGATTTTTTTTAAGGAGCTTGACATATCAGATTTATTTTATTTTTTTTGGTTGCCAAAAGTTTTACACCAGATAAATCAATAGGTAATGGGTCTTCAGTCGGCCACTAACACCGGAATTATTCAGGCTTTACTTTTATAGTTTTTTCTTTTTAATTTTAATGCTTAATGGTGATTTTTTTTTTTAATTTGTGAGGGTAGAACCATGGCAAGAATTTGACACAATTAATTTTATAGGGCTAAATAGTATCACCAAAACTAGCCATTGATAATCTTAAGAAGCAAACCATTAATCAAACACAAGAAAGGGACTTGAAGAATTCAAAAGCATCAAACTTGCCATTGTATTTTAAAGAACTCTCATTACCAGCATATTCAATATCAGTTGAACTCTCATTATCACCACGCTCAATATCAGTTTCACCAGGAGGAAAATTGCAAAGCCTCTTAAAAGTCCTGTCCCGAAATCTATATACCTATAGCCTTTCTAGGTATATGCAAAACTAGAAATGAATCCTCATTATCCTCTCGTCGAACAAGACCAAGTCTAACAAACCAATAATAGCGTAAGTCTAACGGATCAAGATAGCGACTGATAGATTCGGGAAATGCATTCATAAGCGCATCAAGATCAACACGATACTTGACAAACCACCCCGAATAGTCCATATCCATTTCATAAACATTGAATATTGTAGTCCGAGGACCGTAGATTTCAACTAGACGCAAATGGTTATTAGAAACTCTAAAGTACGTACATAATCCTCCTATCCCCGAAATCCTTCGGAATCGAAGGTATTGGAAATGTTTCGATTCGCTCTTCTTGTACGTTGAAATACAAAGAATCGCCGCATTTGCTACTCCAATTTGTCACCCTATTCCAAATGTTAAGAGAGATGAAGGAGACAAGAAAGAATGATACAAAGGGAGCCCTTATATAGGGTTAAAGGAATCCACAATTAAAGAACACAATCGCCTAATATGGTATCTGAAGAAGTCAACTCTATGAATATGAAAACTACATGTCAATATAATATTTGCTAGCATAAAATATATGCTAACACCCCCTCAAACTTTAGGTGGTAAATGTGAAACCAACTTAAGTTTCGAAAAAAGATCATGGAAGCGACCAGGCGAATGAACTTTGGTAACGAACAAAATGGTAATCAATCTAAATATGTTTTGTTCATTCATGAAAAACATCATTGTAATCAATTTGAATAGCACTTTTATTATCACAACCAAGTGTTGTTGGAAGGTGTTGAGGGACTATCATCTCCGAGAGTAGCCATCGGATCTAGATAAGTTCTTGAGTGGTGTCAGCGAGTGCAGATATTCTGCCACTATACTAAAGAGAGAGACTAAGGATTTTTTCATGCTACTCCAAGATATGAGGGAGTCTTCCAAGAAAATACAGTATCCTATGGTTGGACGTCTATCGGTAGGATCTTCTACCCAGTTAGAATCAGAGTAAGCACGTAGCTCTAGAGAGGATGTGGATGGAAAATGAAGGCCATGGAATAAGGTGCCTTTGATGTAGCGAAGAATGAGAAGAAGATCCGTATAATGAGTATACATCGGAGCAGACATGAACTGACTAACGATGTGAAAAACGTGAGCAATATTTGGATGAATGACATTGAGATAGACCAAACTGGAAACTATCTGATGATAGAAGGTGGCATCACTATGGAGAGTACCATCAAGATGAGTAAGCTAGATATTCAATTCTAACGGTGTAGCTAGGAGCCGTTTTAGAGTCCGTGAGTCCGGCACGAGTGAGAATGTCAAAAGCATACTTAGCCTGGGAGAGATAATAACCAGCTGAGTCAGTTATAACTTCAAGTCCCAAGAAGTAATTAAGGTGACCAAAGTCCTTCATCTCGAAATAGTGGCTTGGAGATTGTTTAAGTTCAACAATTCCGGAAGCATCATCCCCAGTAATGATCATGTCATCCACATAAAGAATGAGAAGCATGATGCCAACCCGTGTTTTTCTGATAAAAAGATCATGATGATGAGGACTAGAAGCTTATATAAGGCCAATTCTCCCAATTCTCCCAATTCTCCTTGATCCTATATTCCATATTTAGGCGATTCTTCTTTCCTTATTTATGTCTTTTACAAGCCTATGTAAGGCCATCTTAATTGTAATAGTTTATCATCAATTCAATATCAATTTATATATACAAATTCTTTTTTTTTTACACCAAAATACTCCTAGACGAAAATTTACTTGAAGCCTAATGGACTCGTCTGTGCGTTTCCATAGGCCAGTGTCTGACGAGTAGATTCCCATCTCATAGTACATTCCGAGTAAGGTATAAACTAAAATAACTTTTTAATTAAAGCATTTTGATGGATCAAAGGCCAAATTGACTGTGGTAGCATAGGTGAATTGGGGATTGATGAGGCTTAGGTAATGGGGTTGGGGGAGTATGATGAATTAGTTAATAGTAGGATTGTAAATCTAATGTCTGCATTAAACGTCAAGTCCGCGATTTGAAGAACACAATAGCAAACCATTGCAAGACTGTAAGACATTTATACTTGATGGATCTTCAGCGAAAGTAAGCCTATCCTTAAAAGGCGGCTTTGTGGTATTGAAAGGTATAGAGTCGAATTATCGTTGTTTGATAAGGCGAGACAAACATTGCAAAAATAAACCGAAAAGACGAGGATGAGTATTGTTTCGAAGGAGGAGGGGAGAGAACGAAGGATCTCGATCCACATGAATGCGGGGTTACCAAACCCTGTATCGGTTCGCTCTGATTGTTGTAGTTGTAAATTGATAGTTTGTATAAAAAATGTTATATTCAATACAAAGAAAAGTTGTGTTGTGAAATTTTTGTTTTTGCAATAAAAAAAATCACGAGTAGCTTCTTAGCAAATACGTAGCATTAAAATATAACCAAATCAAGGGTGGGTTAACTAATCTTCGTATAGCAACATGAGATCCACAATTTTGTAGGAACCAAGGAGAACATACCAAAAGGTCCCATTAAAAGCTAAATTAAAGAAAACAACACCTTAAATTTTATTTATTTTTTAAAAATACAAACACTCCTTTATATTCTTAACAGACTTTTCCATCTTTGTACTCAAAACAAAAGTGCGGCGCTAATTATATATATCATTTTACGTATTAACACTCCATCTCATGTACTCAATCTTATTGCACCAAACATGTGTCCATCACCTCATTTCAATAGGGCCGATACAGTGTATTTTTTTCCCAACATTAGCTCCAACCTATTGCACCGAGATAATATGTACATAATCGGTACAATTAGCACTGCTCAAACCTAAAAAAATAAAGAAACATAGAATTGCAGGACACTCAAACTTCCACAGATGGGAATAGTCGTCTAGCGATGGAAACAAGCAATGGTTTGCCGGTGGTGTTGGATTAGTTGGTCATAGTTAAGAAGATCTAGCGGCAATGCTAGATCCTGGATTTTTTAGAGGGGGATTAAGTTAGAGACAAAACTAGATAACATAAATAATAAAAAAATTTAATTAATTGAATTTGAAAAAGTCTTATATAAATGCAATACTAATCACAATACATATTTGATAATATAGGGTTAGATTTAGACAGGGGTTTTGAATAATCAAGTTATGGACTTGTGGGTTATACTAGAGTATGGGGGAGGTTTGTGCTAAGTTTAAAAATATAGGGTAACTAATGATAATTTTTTTTGGAGGGCCGGGATTAAGCTCAGCTGGCCATAAGGTCATAGTATGTGAGAACACTAAGGAACCTAGAAATTTATCCGATGGGTGCTAAAATTGGAGTTAAATTTTGTCAAAATTAAAATTTAATGCTAGCATTACATTTTAATATATATATATATATATATGTGTGTGTGTGTGTGTGTTTGTGGACTAAAAAATGATATTAACAATGTCTTTTTGAATTTAAATGAGTGCACACTTACCTAATTTTAAAAAGAAAAAGAAATTATCTATATTGACAAAGCAATGTACAATTTTAAAAGCATATAGTACAACTTGTCAAAGCAGTACTATCATGTTTGTGGGGGCATGATTTTAGTATTCTCTTGTGGGCCGAATTGGCCTTAGAATTTTCTTATGGGCCGAATGGGAAGGATGAGGTCCAACTATTATAAAAGATAGAAAGGATTACAAATGAGGCCTAACAACGTAAGAGGCAGTATAGAATATTTGCCGAGTAAAAGCGAGCTTGCCAAGCAAAAGGGACAACCGCCGAATAAGAGACGATCAACTTAAGAAAGGTTCCCGACATATAGACAGAGAATATGCCGATATAAGCCTCCTAACCAATGAGAAAATGACGCCTATGATGATATAGCATGATGAATGATCACTGCAAGAACAAATGATAAAGTGACACATGTAAAGTGGAAAGAAGTTAGTTATAACAGCTGTGCCTCCCTCATGTAGAAGAAGGGGAGGAATGCCACGGGGACCACAAGGCATACCCTGGATGGTCATTTTACTTGTGACCTAATCCAGGTTGGGGAGCACGAAATACGGATCTATAAATAAAAAGGATACTTTCTGGAAAAGGAAGAAAAAAATTAGTAGAAACCTTACCAAAAAGCTAAATCCAGTTACCATCTCTATCAGCTTGGGCCGGACCTGCTCTGGTACACAAACACACCACCCACAATGTTTAATGAGAAAAAAAAAGGATATAATGTTTAGTGAGATGTTTGAAAAATAATAATGATATAATTGACGATTAGGAAAAAGTTAATCAATCTTTAACAATTAACATTCATGAACATACATTGTAAAAGAAGGCCTCCATTCTTTAAGTAAATGTTAAGTATTTTTAAAACAGTCTCTATCTTAAATTTATAGTCCCTTTTAATCTAATGAATGATGATTAATACAATTTATTTTATATTGCAAAATTTGCCACATTAATTATATACCAAAAATATGAGGGGGTTATCACGTACTTCAGAGATCCCAAGAAAAAAAAGATTCCTAACTATAAATTTTAGAAGTAATGAGCAAATGTGAGTATAAAGATATTGGTGGGGGTGGAGGTGGAGAAGGGGGATGCCGAAGTCAGGGCTAGTGACACTTAAATAATACATTTCAAGTGTACCATATTCTTTCTAATTTCTAGAACATTCTCCTTGGAAAAAAGGGTGCTTCGGATCGGGAATAATCATTAGTAAAATCAGGGTCGGGGTTGGGGGGGGGGAGGAAAGAAAGAGAAAAGGAAATTAAATTTTGATTAAAAAATCTAAAATGGCTAAAATGGGGGAAAGTGCATATATAATTGCAATACTAATCACAATACAGGTCTAACACTAACATTTTACTTTTCAGTCAATAATGATTATAAAAATTAATTAAATGTTTTTTTTATATGCATCGATGATAAGAACCCGTAATTCTTTAGGGGAGGAAATAGATAAGGGGCATGTAGTATCTCGTGTCCTATTTCCGTGTCAATCCTCATCTTAAGCTCATTAAAGGCTTAATCTCAGTTGGGGGTGGATTTTGGTTCCAGACCCTTCTTAGTTAATTCGACACTTCTAGTCATATTAAGCATATTACATTTTCGTGGAGTATCATTTCCCGATTCGGATAGTCCAATTGAAATCGAGATATTAATCGTGTACTTTAACTTTATGCAATTTCTAAATTTTAGCAATATTTGAGAAATCCTAACTTCTTCATTTCTTTTCCAATTGAGTCCCTAGTGTGCCCCTACTTAGGTTTTGATCCATTCTACAATTTTTGTATTTCGACCAAAAGCCAATTCACCCTCCCCATGGCTTAATATGGCGTGTGAAGTAAACGAATTATTAAAATATGATTGTTCAGTAACGTAGTAGCAGACATTTGTCTTCTATGCATTCATGGATTAAATCCATCCATAATCTAGACAAACTCAAAAGATAAAAGTTGTTGTGACGCCCCGAATCCCATTAAGAGGTTTTCACCTCCGAGACCCGGTTAATCACGGTGTCGTACGCGACGACAGGTGTAAATTATAAGAAATTTAAGTAAAAATCTATTCCAGAAAATTTTGGCATGTGGAGTTTATACATAAATGATATCCGCCCTGTAAATCAAAAGAGTATTCTTTGTCCAAATCATTTCAAAAACAAACACTCCACATATGAGATTCCTTTAAATACAATTAATTCCAATCCTATTTAGCAAACACAAAGTTATATACAATACAAGTGTCTTATTATATAATATAAAAGCCTCTATGGCATGCGTAGCTCACGGTCATCAGAGCTTCTATAAATGTGCTACGCGTGCCACCCTCGAGTATAAACCTGCAAAACTGTTTGAAAGAAAGGAATGAGCCGAATCTGGGCTCAGTGGGAACTATAAGGGTTTATATAGAAAATAAAGTTTTTCATATGAAAACACTTGCATCCATTATATAAAATAAGTAAGTCGTCATTTAAGACAATGTATAGAAACCATGCTATAGGGATCATTTCTCTCCAGTTTGCTTATAATTGTAACTGATGCCTATAACTGCTATCATTTATCCAGTAATGTGTGAGGTATGTTCATTTCGTAAGCCAAATATTCTTAGTTACCGCATTGCTTATAGTACATTATTTCATCTATACTTGGCTTATTATAAGGTTTCTCACACTCAATAATTTCCTAAGTGTATGCTCAGTATGATAAACTAATACTTCCCACGAATAACATAAAATATGCTAAAGTATATATACATACATATACACTTTCATAGCTCTAATATCCAGCCTTAGCTTACCCCTGTGGTACACTAGGCCTAGAAGTTAGGTTCCTGAAGGCCTCCGAGGTCTAAACAAATCATGTGTCCTCCTAACGACCGAACTACCCAAGGACTTGATCCTAACTTGTACGTCATTTGGAGTTAAACCCATGCAGGACATTTTCCCAAGGACTACGCTCCAAATACTTAACAAGTGAAATACTCGTGCAGGTATGTCCGTGGAAGGACGGAGCTTCACAAACTAATCCGTAGCCGGGGAAGCTATATACCCTAGGACTCCATCCCCTCTCTCATCCGTCGGGAGGCTGAATATGTCAGTATGAATATATCACAATAAATCTCCATAATCATAATTAACCATCTAGGATTTTTTGATTATGCACAGTGATCGCGATCTAAGCCCCTAAGGCTGGGTCCCCCTGTGGACCACCTAGATGGTGTAGGGTATGCCGCCTCGCGGGGTCCCCCTACGGACCATAGAGTATGCCGCCAATATAGCAGGGTCCCTCTACGCAGACCAGGGTATGTATCCGCGAAGGTTAAGTCCCCCTCAAGGACCATTAGTGCCAAACACATATACGTAAAAATATATATATATATATACAAATCATGCCCTCCAAGGACCAATATAATAACAATGATACCAATCTCAATCCATTCAACGTAAATGTGAATGTATACACATATATATCATTGCATCATCACACGTAAAAGAATCGATATGCATGTATGGATTATTCGTACAACACCTTCAATAGAAATGTCGTCATCAATCTCATCGTCCTGTCATATTATGGTCATTTAGAATATAATCCATTCTTTTAATCTTATAGTGTTTTCTAAAATGTGGGATTAGAATCATATACGTCTTATATGTGTACTCATATTTCTCTAGCCGATACAAATGTATAAGGCTAAGGTCAATAAGAATTATTAAGGCCCATATATCATTTATCATGTGTTCATTATGTAACATCATGTATTTAAATTAATGTTAATTATGTTTTATTAACTCTTTTATACACATGTGAATGATCCTTTGGTGATTCGGGTGGTCCGAATCGATTTCGGTTGATAAATAGGAAGTTTTGGTTACTTACGATTCGTTAATTCGAGCTAACTTTGAGCTATCGTAATTTCTTCGTTACTTATCCGATTAAGGTTCCGTTTGCGTTGGTGTCTAGTATTTATACCATTCTACAACTTTTTTGTTTTTTCCAAAAGCTAATTCGCACTCCTCGTGGGTCAAAACAGGGCACGAAGTAGGCCCATCGCTAAATTCTGGTCATTCGATAGCGCTTTGGCAGAGTGCTGTCTTCGGTGAATTTTTGGGAAAAATATATCCCTAATTTTGGAAAACTTTCACTTAGAAAGTTGTAGATCTTCGAAATACCTTTCCGTGGACATAAAGAACGCCCCAATCGGAGTTCCGAGTCAAAAGTTATGGCCAAAACAAAAATAGTGCTCCAGAGCCAAAATTTGCGCGCGGACCGGTCTGGGAGTTCTAGACTCAAGCGCGGACCAGTCTGGCCTTTTTCCAAACCGGTTCGGCCTTTTAAAATCACCAAATTTTCACCCCGCGGACCGGTCTAAGAGTTTTTGCAGACCGGTCCACACGTCTACTATAGCAACCGACTTAAAATGGATTAAAGCTTGTTTTAAGCTCTTTTTCACCCATTTTTCGACCCAACCTCTTCCATTAAGCTCTAGAGAATTCTAGAGAGAGAAAGATAGGTGTTCTTGAGTGATCCTTACCTATTTTCACTCCCGATCGAAGGATTAAACATCGAAAATCATCCGAAACACCTCGTAGCTTACTATTCGTCATCTTCTACCTTGAGGATTCTTTGGGGAAGGCTTGAAGCATCAAATATCTTTCTTCTTTCTCACTCATAAATTGAGGTAGGTTCTATGGCTTTCAAAACTAAATAATATGCTTTTATTAGTCACGAATCATTGTTCATGATTATCAATTACTTGAGAAGCTTGAATATTAAAGGTGTTCATGCTATTTTATGACTTATAAAAATTGTGATTGTAAGATTTGTTGCAAGATATGCCATATACACTCGCTAATAATTGTTTTTTGAACTATATGTGGTATCCCTTAGTGATGTACACGTTGTTTGCGAATAAAATGGATTGTTAACGAATTTTACACACCAATGGATATGATATGAGAGTTATGGGAGTGGATATGGCATAAATTGCTT
The DNA here is from genome assembly GCA_021464415.1 of Lonicera japonica. Taxonomy (NCBI): domain Eukaryota; kingdom Viridiplantae; phylum Streptophyta; class Magnoliopsida; order Dipsacales; family Caprifoliaceae; genus Lonicera; species Lonicera japonica. The sequence goes on from JAKCWG010000192.1 coordinate 79,211, forward strand.
AGTATCCATGAATTAGCATGTTTTGCATATCATGCATGTTATTAAGGTGTCAACCAAGCACTTGAAGGATTCCTAGCATATGTGGATCATACTTATGGCTCGACATATGGGCGTATTTTTCATGATGATTACTATGATGATGAAAACTCGTTATGATCTGATTCTGGATGTGATATGAATCCGGACATGATTCTATTGTGGCCCTTCGATTGTGAAGGAATGATGTATTGATTTGTGCTTACCGGGATGGAAATAAGTAGGGCTTGGTTCCTTTGGGTTAAAAATCCCTAAACCTCCAGAGGGCAGCAACGCGTCAGCTGTTTAGAGCCAGCGGTGTGTAGCCCGGAAATCTAGACAACGGTAAGGCACTGATGATTCTGTGGTTAAGTTTCTATTGGTGGACATGCGGTCCAAATTGATTATGATCAATTGATATACTCTGGGGCCGATGGGCCAATTTATGATTATTGTCGGATTTTCTCTCGGGCGGTTAGACCCTTGCTATACTCCGGTTCGGTATGGATATATTCTAGCTACATGGCTCTAAGGTTGACACAAGGGAGGTAACCTGCATTGGCATAGGCATGCATCATGAAATGAATATATGTTTTTTTAACTGAATTGTGTTCTATATGTGATTTCTTACCCCTACTAAGCGTATAGCTCACCCCATTTCTTTAAAACTATTTCAGGTACTCGTGAGTCCTAGGGGAACAAAGAGACGATGGGTTCGGGGACGAAGTAGAAGGCTCTGATACTATGATTCATTTTTGTAATAGATGTGTTAGTCCGGGAAGCCACGGCTAGCCCGGGGATTGTCTACATTTTTGTTGTTCATATAATGCATACCATGTATATCTATGATGTATGTTTACCAGTTATAGTATCATTTTTGCATCCATTACTTGATGTTGCTTGGTTTAGATGTTGCCGATGATCTATATTCTTCTTGTACACTTATCTTAGTCCTACTAAGATGAGTTAGTAACGCTTCAGGTCTTAATTACAGGTGTTAGCCTGTACATTAAGGCGGGGGTGTTACACATTATATCCAATTACAAGGTTATCGGCTACACATGTCTCCAGGCACACCTTATATGTATTACTAAAGTTGTTCAAGTATTTCTCAGGCCTCTGCGTGGCCTAATCTTAACCACCCGTGTTAATTAGTAATCCCCACGGTAGTGTCCTTTAACTTCTAGACTCAAATGTTGGCGTATAACATCCACCTAGATAGTTTTGGCATATCACATAAGGGCAATGCCTAATACTTGAAATCTAATAGATAATATACACTTATCTAACATATATGTCAATAACCAACCCTAGTTTATGCGCCAATCCTGAAATCCCTCATCTCATAGTTCATACCCATGGCTACAAAGTGGTCATGAGGAATATGTACATGTAATAAGCTCTTAGGGTGATAATAATTGATAATACATGATAAATAAGTGATAATCTATCCATATGCATCACTAATTGAGCATAGAACCCAACCAATCCCTTATACACATCACAAGCTAGGGTTTTTAGCAAAAATAGCAATTTTGTATCAAAACTCTAATGTAACAACAAATACTTTAAACCAAGGGTTTATATTAGTGTTCCCACCTTGTATGGAGCTTTAATCCATGATTGACGTGTTGATGATGGCTGGAATAGGTTCTCTCCAAGCTCTCCTAAGCTCCCATGGAGGAAGAATATGAGGAAGATGATGAATAGTACCCTCTTGATGAAAAATTCTTGAATGGAGATGAAGAAATCATGAAGAATCCCCAAGAATCTATCAAAATCTCTCACAAGGACTCTCTTGAGGGGTATGGATGTGTGTAGCTCGAAATGGGAAGAGGAGAGGATTTTGGTTGTATAAAAATGTGGTCAAAATACTAGAAAATTCAATATTTGACCCTTAAACAAGTCATTGGTCGACTGAGGCACAACCATCAGTCGACTGATGCACCAATCTGCCGACTGATGTTGTTTTTTGGTAGTTTGTCCAGTTCGCACTCAGTTTTGGCCACTATAGAGTTGGAATTGGGTCTAGGACAAAACACGAAAGTTTTAGATAATTGAATTACCTTTCTAATGGGGCAAACAAGACTTTATGGCTTTCACAAGCTAGAAAGCTCACTTTTCGGTAAAAGCAATTTAGGCGACAAATTCTCGAATTTCGCTCGGACCGCCCGAAATGGATTATGACCTAGTAGGTGAGTGTAATTATGAACACCCCAATCCACGACTCTTGTGTAAACACTGGCTTTTCATAAAGCAAGCATTTCACATTAGGTCTTGAGTCATCATGCATATAGAAGACTATTAGGAAAGACTCTGACTTTCAATTTGTCAAAAGTCTGATACCGCACGCCTCAATCGCAGTCCCAGCCACATCCCCTGCGGCTGGCCTCTTTTGGAGCATTTTTGGCGGAAATCTCTCTATAAATACGACCCTTGGGGTCTCTTTTGGGATCATCAACACTCAATAGAGTTTTTAGTAAGGAGAAATTCTGTCAAAATTATTAGAGAGTCTTTTTAGGGAAAGAAAAAGTCTCAGAGAGAGAAAGTTTTAGAGAGATAATTTCTAGAGAGAAAAAGTTTTAGAGAGAGAAAGTTTAAGAGAGAGAAAGGAGCAAGCAAGCGATCCTCCTTCTTCTTCAAGCACATCAGGTACATTTTCTCTACAACTCTCCTGAATTTCAATACCGCATTTAAATACGAGTTTTTATACAGAAAGTTAGATAACTTGCAAAGAAGTTCATTGCTTTCGAAACAAGTCTTTTCTAAGTTTTACAAGAAAATTAAAATCCGTTTTGACATGTTTTCAAAACAAAAGAAAAATAAAAAAACAGTTTCAAACATATGAAACTACGAGAATCTGATTTCATTCTATGAATGAATACGTAGGCTCTCGCAAAGCTTGAGTCTAGTTTTAAAATACAATTTTAAACTAAAATTATTCGGAAAGGACTATTCTGAAAACTATTCAAACTACTTGCAAGATATCTAAAATAGGAATTAAATACATGATCCATTAAGAGACCGAAAGGGCGAATTGGGTGCCTAACACCTTCCCAATTCGTAATATAGTTCCCGAGCCTTAGCGAAGTAGGTTTTCAATCAATCTCTAGTTTCAAACGTATGAAATATAGTTTGTTTTCAAATTATCTTTTGTATGATCTTTTTTTTGTTTTCTCAAAAAACAAACTGGCGACTCTACAAAACAAGTTTTCATTCAAAACAAAAAGAGAAAGAGACAAGAGGATCCCAAGGGTCGCGGATTCGGATTCTCACAGTAATAACATGTAAATGAAGTGTAGAAAAGGTCTAAACCACTAAAGGATCACCTGAACCAACTCTTGCCTCTCGAACCAAAATTTGCGTTATTAGAGGTTATAAAAGGAACTAACAAAGAAATCACATAGGGGTTGTTACTGTTGTAGCCTGTCGAGTCTTCTTTCTAAGGATATATCATGTAGCTCACATAGATCTTGTTAGTTTCTATTCCACATAGTGTTGCGGGTTGTTTCTTCGCCAACTATAATTGTGGAGGTCGTTTTTTGCCGTGTCATACGATTTGGTATATTTGGAGTTCCGGATCATGGGTTGATCCTATAGCCTTACGGATTAGGCCCAACGTTGTATGGATGTGCCAAGTTGAGGACTCTTCCTGTGTTTTGCCATGGATACCACATATAGGGGTAAAGTTATTTTACGAGAGTAAGGTAAAAGGTTTTAGCCTTGTTTTTCCACGTCTCCTTGTTGTTCCCAAGAGACGCGAATTCATAACTAAAATCATTCTACTTGTTTTGATTTTTATTTTAGAGTTATATCTCGTGTGTAACCATGGCTAATCTTTTAAAGAAGGGAGACCATATGTGATTTTAGGATTACATTTATTTTCTTGTCTTGTACCTATCTTCACTTGTCACGAAATTTCTTAAAGAGGAGAGGCTATAATATCCCGTGTCCTATTTCCATGCCAATCCTCCTCTTAAGCTTACCTAAGGCTTAATCTCCATTAGGGAGTATATTTTGGTTTCGAACCCTTCTTAGTTAATTCGACACTTCTACCATGTCATATTAGGCATGTTACATTTTCGTGGAATACCGTTTCACAATTCATATGGTTTGAATTTTTTCGATCTTTGGGAAGTCATAACTTTATTATTTCTTATTAGATTGAGTCCTAATTTTTTCCCCTAATGAGGTTTTAATCCATTCTATAACTTTTCTGTTTTGACCAAAAGCCAATTCATGCTCCTTGTGGGTCAATACAGTGTGCGAAGCAAACCAAGAGGCGGACTGCTATATTCCACAGATTTCTAGCTTTAATCCATCTATAATTTGAAAAGACTCAAATAGATAAAAAATTGTAGCCCATCAAGTCTTCTTTCTGAAAATATAATGATTATCTTGAGCGAGAAGTTATGACCAGAATACTAGCAGGGTGCTTGACCCATGTTCCAAGATTAATCCTAGCCTTTCCAAAATCGATCCTACAAGTGAAAATTTGAGATAGTGTGTTTTTCATTATCCCAAGATTGATCCTAGGCCCCCTAGGATCAATCCCAAGACCTTAGTGATGGGGTTGACTCCATTTTGCCTCTATTTTTAACACGCAAAACCCTCATTTCACCCACATTTTGAGCCACACACTTTTATAACACTCTTAAGAAAGTTCTAGAGAGAGGTGAGATTATTGAGAGATTTAAGTGGATACTTATTATTGATTCAAGATTTGAGCCATAAATACTCATCTTCATCATTCATTTTAATCACCCACCTTCATGCCCACCATTGGAGCTGAAAGGAAAGCATGGATGCTTGAGGTTTAGCCATCAACTCTACTCTTAGCTTCTCAATCTTATGGATTATCTTTAATTAAGGTGGGAATTATAGTATTAAACTTGAATTTTCAACTATTACTTATTGCATTAGAATTTTCTACATAAATTGGGATTTTTTCTTCAAACCCTAGTTTATGTGCATTGCATGTAGGTTGGGCTATATTAATCTCCAATTGGTAGTTGGTATTGGTATATTATCATTGGAATTAATTGCATGATTGACCAACGAATTTCATGAATTAGCTAAAGTATTTGAAGATTCATTATAGACCCCCTAAATAGTGAATGTATGACCTAGAATTTGGGGATTTCAAGATTTGCATTTAATTGACGAGTGATTGTGGCTTATAAACTATGGATGTACATATTTATTCCAATAAATACACTTACGGGTCATATTCCTTGGAAAATGTACAAAAATCCCCAAATATTTAAATTTATTATAATTAATTTTTGGCGCACAAGTTAGCATGCATCATTAGACTATAATTTGTGTTAAACTCGAGTAATGACATAACGGTAAGGCTAAGGACATGATGAATATATCTTCGGCACAATGTGGATGATTTATATTTATACATTGCCTTCCATATGTGTGGTTGGTTGTGTGGGCTTGCTTTATATATATATATATATTGATAATGAATATACATATTCTTGTTAATGCAATCACACATATGGCATGTTGAGCAGCCTAATCGTAATAACATGGCATGTTATAGGACTGCGGTCCCTAGGTAAAAGTCCTTAAACCGTGCAGGGTTAAAATAATAGGTTACTCCACCTGCAGGGTAAAATAATAGGTTACTCCACCTAGTGGTTAAAATATGATGGGGACGAGGCTAACACAAGCACTAATTTGTGGATTGAACCATATCTATATCCAATTCAAGTTCATGTAGGCCTAGTCACAAGAGCCCGAGTAAGTAAGTTCAAAGAAGCGCTTAATGGGTTGATTCAAGCAACATGGGCTCAAGCTAATTCGTGGAGGCCCATTAAAGGTGTTGATTGTGGGGCTCAAATATGAGATTGGAATTCTATAATTCAAGCCTTAGAATAATCTAGAATATCATAATTTTAAATACTTTCAAATTATAGGACTTATTTAATTATTCAAAAAGGAATTGTTTTAGTTTCCATATAGTGTTTTGAGTAGGTTTCTTTTCTTCACCCTACTTAAATGGGTTCATTGTATTAGTTTTATTACTTGGACTTTGATCATTATTATTATTGAGTAAGATTAATTCTCTTTGGTTCTTCGCGAACTACTTGAACTTATCGATTCGTCCGTGGTGTACACCCGACTTATCAATCGGTATTCCGCACCCGATTGTGGCGTCTTCAATTTCCATCAAATCTTATTATAGAAAATGTCCAGGATAATTAATTTGCTACGAATTTCACATCTATCTATAAAGAAGTTCGTATAACCAATTAGTTGTATTTGCAGATTTTGTGCGACATCACCATGGGTCGTATCACACATGAAGAAGAGCTTACTCGATGTATCTTGCCTTCCAACAGGGTCATATTGTAACACCCCGTTCCTAAATCTCAAGCTTATCGCTTTCAAAAATCGCGATTAAGTCGATTTCGAGCTCCAAATATTGAAATATTGTTATGAAAGGAGCGACAGGGTTCGGAGACTTCCGATAAGTCGTATTAGTGTATTTTAGCTTGTTAGAATGTCCGTAAGTCATTTTGGGTGGTTCGAGTCGAAATCGGGATGTAGATTGCAAGTTTTTAATTTACCCGACTTCATAATTTTTGGCTAACTTGGAGGAAGCATAACTTCTTCGTTCCTCGTCAAATTGAGCGCGGAATAGGTCAAAACTGAGGGCAAAATAGGTTAATCACTATCAGTTGTTCATTCAGTAACACTAACGCGCTGACTTCATAAAATTTCTAGGAATTATTTGTCCAGAATTTGGGGACACTTCCTTCGAAGAAGTTGTTGAGCTCCGAATAATCTTTCCATGGACATAAAGATCACCTCAATCCAAATTCCGAGCAAGAAGTTATGGTAGTCCAAAGTTTAGTGCTGCAACTCCCCCAGCGTGAACAGTAGCCGCGAATTGGAACAACAACATTTTATATATATATACAAGTTCTTCATCTTCTTCCTCATTTCATTACACCATTAAAGAGCTCTTAGAGAGAGAAAGAGTGACGAAATTGGAAGGGGTTCGAGGTGTCCTCATCTACGCATCTTCACCACACCAAAATAATCTCAAATCATTTGAGTGAAATTTGGGGGTTTTGCGATTATGCAAGCACGGCTCGATCTAGCGCACAATAAAGGCTCGGCATGTCTATGGTGGGAACTACTCTATTAATCTTATTTTCCAGCTTATTACTCACTATATTAATGATTTTCTTACAAAATGAGATTGTTATATATATAAACTCTAGGTTTTAATGATCACACACGATTGGGCTAGATTCATCCCAAATTAGCGATGTGTATGAGTATATTATTACCCATATATCCCGTATTAATCATCCTCATCAATGCTACAAACCTATTACATGCATTTGCATATCATACATATTCCATAGGTGCGTGTATGAAGGAGATAGTTAGTGGGTTGAGGTTTGTAAGCGTAAAGTTACTTACTTTGGGTAACGAACACTAGAAATACGTAGTTGAACCATTGTAAGTGATGGTAGGACATTATGTAGAGTACTTACATTATGACTCACGAGAGTGGGTCGGTACACGATAACAATTGAGTCGAGAGTCTCATTTGGGACGTGATAGATACTTATGGTGATAGTGCAACCCTATGAATCTCTAGTAGTATAATGAAAGTACCCTGTTGGGGATGGGTTTCCATAGTTGCGTGTACTGCTACAGCTAAGGAGCCTTAGATACACTAATTAAGCAATAAGCCAGATAACCAATAATTGGCTAGACAATATAGTTTGAAGATTACAATAAGATACTAATGGGTAAAGTTAACACATATGACTTGACATGGGATGTAGTTTAGTACTAATGAGCCTGTAGGTCATAATACTTGAATTGCCTAGTATTTATAAGCCTTTAAAAGCTATGTGTACTGATGACGTATATGGCAATGAGCCGAGTGGCTAAGATAATGATGATTATGATAAGTATATAATGGTATTGATGCGAATGGCCACATGTGTATTATGATGTTATATGTACATATTTGTACGGGATTGATATATATATACATGTGCATTCATTGTGAGAAATAAATGACTGTGACGATTGTGGTTATTTGTATGTTCACGTATTCTATCATGTGATGATTGTGTATTGATTATATATATATATATATATGAGTGTGTGTGTGTGTGTGTGATAATGATGAGATTGTATAGTCCATGTGAGGTCCTGAGTTGGTCTCTAACGATTGAGACCTTAAGTTGGGACAGAGTGCCCCTGGGTGCAAGACTCGAAACCGTGCACAGAAACGAACGAGAGGCCCTGCTGCCTTGTGGGTGAAAGGCCACGAAATATAGACCTTGTGACGCTTGGATGATTACGATTATTATTGTGATAGTCGAGGCCGTGAGGGCCATTGAGATACATGTCTCGAATGACATGGTTGGTTATTGAAAATAAGAGACATTGTCTTGAATGATACAAATACGTCACAATGTAACACCCGGTTTCTTTATCGCTTGCAAATCTCGACCCATATCGCGTATAAGACTAAATTTGGCTTCGGGTAGCCAAATTGGGTTTTGGAAAGGTTGGCATGGTTTGGAAACCTCCAACAAGTCATATTAACATATTTAAGTATGTTATAATGACCATAAGTTGTTTCGGGTGGCTCGGACGAAAATCGGCTCGAAAATCACGAGTTTCGATCCTACGCGATTAATGATTTTTATCCAACTTTGGAAGACCATAACTTCTTCATCCGAACTCCAAATGAGTCCCCGTTTTTGGCCACGTCTTCATCTCAATGCCCTCTACAACTTTCATGTTTTTGACGAGACCCAATTCCAACGCCTTGATGCCCAAAAGTGGGTGCGAAGTCGAGCTGTTGACCAAAAATTGAATGAGGCAGAAATTACCTCATGTAGTCGACTACATGAACAGTGGGGAGTCGACTACATCACGCTGGAGAGGTTTTTTATATATTTCTTCTTCTCGTTTCTTCCCCATTTCACCCCACCATTGGAGAGCCTTTAGAGAGAGAAGTGAGGAGTTATTTTAGGGGAAATTGAGAGATTACTCTATGTGTATTATTCCCCACCAAACTAACATCATCACCATCATCTCCATCATCATCTTCATCTCCTTCTTCATCCAAATCCTCCATGGCTAGGGTTTTGGAAGCTCAAATTGGGGATTTTCGCATCTACGCGGTTTCAGTTCGATTCTTCCGCAATACTTCGAGGGATTGACCCTCAACAGGTGGGAACAATAGTATTTTAACAATTTTTCTTACGATTACAACCTATTCATCTCAAATCAATCCAAACCTAGGGTTTTTACTCAAAGTTGCATATGCATGGGCCTTGGGTCAATTTCTTTGGATAACTTTGATAAATTTGCATCATATATGACATCAATAACGATTTTAGACAAAAATCCCTAATTGGAAATGATTTATAAGAAAGTTTGGTATATAACCTTCAAGTACGCATATGACTATATACGCTAAGCTTTGATACGCTTATGTATGATGTCATATATGGGATTTAAACTATATTTTGGACAAAGTTACATATATTAGTGGTATTGTTGTTGTGTTTTAAGTTATAAACCATATTTATGAGATTTTCCACTTACCTAGCCAGTCCGTATGTATGCTGGTCAAATACATAAATGTGTTTTGAATAAATAAAGTCTTTAAATCATAATGGGAGGCTAATTGGGAACTCGTATATATTATTGGATTATATTAGACTTGGCTTGGGGCCAAATTGATGAAAACATATGAAACCTCCCAAACTGATGATTTTCTGGCTTCTTTTACTAATTAACGGACTTGGCGGATCTTGTTTAAGCTGAACAACAATACCACTACAGATTTTAAGGCGTGTTGGCCTACACACTTCATATACCTAATGTTGAGCTTGTATTTGGATATTCTTGATTATATTATACACTTTGATGAGATGATTTCTGTGATTTGATTATCGGATGGCCACACCGTTCGTACTAGATAGATGGTGATTACCGGTAGCGTATAGCCTTGGTGGCTACGTGAGTATTATTGTAGCGTGCGCCTTTATGGCGGCGTGAGGTAGCGTATGCCTGTGTGGCTGCGTGAGGTAGCGTCTAGGTGGACCTGGTAGGTGGTCCCTGCCTTGGGCAGAAGAAACCGAGTTGCCGGCTTTCTCTGTGCACAGTAGATGTATGAAAATCCTAGATGTGAGTATGATACATGTGATTGATATGATAGATCTGGTCGCGGTGTTGTGGCATTATTCAGTATGATGATGTATATATATATTTACATTGCCTTTCTTATACTTCGGGTTGGGGACATTATATATATACATATCACGAAAGGTTTTCCATGCATTGGCTGCTTCAGAAATGTACTATATATATATGTATTTATGGTTGTATATACACGTTTCTACCCAGAGATGGTTTATTACAGAGAAGCAGCACATAAACTATTTTCATTATAATACATGGCGTGGCATGCATGATTTCCAACTTATTTTCCTATACAAACTCTTATAGTTCCCACTGAGCCCGTTTGGCTCACTCCCATTTTCCAAACCAGGTTTTGCAGGTATTTCTCGGGGAACGGTGCGCTCACCATGTCTAGATAGCTCTGATGGACTTTGATCACCTTAGTCTTTAGGAAACGACTTATGTACTAGTTGATTAGTTAGTATATGATTATGTATTATAGTGTTGTATTTTGATATTAAGCTTATTGAGATTGGGACATCATTGGAGGCTTTGTATAAATGATTTTCCTTAAATGTGGAGTATCTTTTGAATATGGATTTTATGTAAATTCTAACAGGTTTTGGTATTGCTTTATAAATAAACTCCACATGCTAGAATTTCTTTTAAAATGATTTTATTACTTGAACATGTTTGTGGTATAATATTCTAAGTTTTACATCTGATCACCGTCGTCGCGTACGACTCCGTGGCTAACCGGGTCCCGTAGGTGAAATCCTCTAAACGGGATATCGGGGCGTCACAAGTTACTATCAGAGCTATAGGTTAAATGTTTTCCTCGGGGAATTAATGGGTAGATCCGAGATTAGGGGTGCGAGCAGTTATAGTATTCCTCGGAAGATCGAAATACGTTCTAGTGCGATAGGATTCTACCGTTAGGATATTTGGAAAATGGGAGAATTGTGAAAGGAGATGTGGCTTGTCTTGGCTATGTCCATTCACAAAGTTCTTGATTAATTCTTTTGGCCTCTTTTGTAAATTATCTCTACCATTGGCTCTTATATCACCTCTTTTACATAAGAATTGTGTTCAGGATTTGTTCTGCCACTAAGTGATCAAAAGACGACTGATGGATTATGTTATAGTCATCCGCCGGCCAACGGTTGACTATCTGATAAACCACCAGTCCACTACTGCTGACTGAGGTTAGAACATGGCATACTCGTAAGAGAGTGGTTGCTAAAGTCCTATTCCCCGTGTTTACCCCATTACTTCTTCTTCGATTTTCTTGAGGGGTGAACCTATTACGTGGATGATCGTTCCTCTATACCTGTACGACCGCGTTCAAACTTGTAAGTTTAGTTATGAGAGAGGGAATATGTGGATTATATTCAGATTGACTACCCTGTTACGAGTAAACTTTTACATTGTTCTAGAAATCATTTGACTGGCGGGATCTCTTTGGCAAGATGACTATTTTATGGTGGTATGGTGAGCAAATTTTCTTGAAAACCCACATGGAACGTATGAGAATGACCAAGTTTAGTCATGCACACGCTCATATCCAATCTCGTGAGTCTAGACCCGATATGGAATAATGGAGACTGGTACAGTTTGGTTGTGTATGCCTATGTACTTGATCCTAAGAGTCTCGATTCGATATGGATTTGTGACTGGATTTTCTTATGAATGTTGATACCTCGTGTGTGCTTGAGTTGTTTTATCCCTTGGAATAAGAGGCATATGACTGTGGTGAGACATACTATATATAATATTTTCTTTCGAGGATGGGTGGTTGTAGATGTTCCTGTTCAGAGAAAAGCATTGAATGTGCTTATTTTGGAATCGAATCCTCATTTTGTTTGTCATGAAAGTCTAATTGGGAACGAGAACCCGTTTGATGACCCCTATATCCAGTGTATTTGTATAATGCCTCATCCCCTAAAGTGATGGGAGAGAATTTCCAATAGTATCCGCAAGGCATCTCACCTTTATTAGCTGTGATTTTATCCTTCCTTAGCAATAAGGAGCCCACAATGAATTCTTCTAAAGTACAATTCTTTTCCACCTTCATTAGGGGGACCTATCAGAGTAACGCAGCGAAAGCTTGCGGACTTGTCAAATTGAGGTTAAGGTAACTATTCCTTTTGTAAGCCTCTCACATTTATTGAGTATGGTGTTTCTAAACCTTGAGAAATTGGCTTGTAAAGGGATTAAAAAGTGAACCCCCTTGGTGAATTTTGAAGAAGAATATTCGCTTGAAAGTTATATCTCGTGGCAAAAAGGGATGGAATCCTTAATAGAACTCGATGCCCTTTTATTTCATTTCTCTTGTTTCTTTCTTCAGTGGAGCTTTGGGTACACAGTCATGTGGAATGCGATTCCATTCATTATGTTAGGGGAGACTTGTTCGAACTACTCAATGATAGAGTGATGGCATATCAAAGGAGAATTAGCGAACTCAGTTTTTGAACTCTCCTCATGTTAGGAAGGTGCAGTACCTCTGAGATACGAGGTGTACCATTGCTTCACCCTTCTTGAGTTAGCATCTGTGAGATGAGTACTTTCGAGAGATCGTTCCCGTCCTCCTTCGTAGACATCTAGCTAGAGTGATGTGTATGCTAATTGTAAAGGGCGTCTTCACTAGAGGAGAAGTCTGGAGCAGGAAATCATATGTCAAGTCGGAGTGAGTATTCTAGTGAGAATTTCTCCTACCTCATTTCAAGAATTCAGATGATGATGAGGTAAGCATCTTAAGTTTGAGACTTTTCTGTTCCCCTCTTGATGATAGCTTGGGATTTAAAGCAGTACTCCAGATTTAGGCCTCATTGATACTACGGGCAAACTTTTTAAGGAGGGGAGACGAGACTCAACCTTAATAGATAGACCTTGTTCGCACCATCATTTCTCTTCCTTTTATTTTTAGGTCGAAGTTTGTTCTGGCTCGGGGGAGAACAATCTGAATTATTCTATTGGGTATGAGTTACATCCTTTGAAGGAGTATGAACTCTCCTAAGATCATGCTAGCATGCTATTCGTGTATCACTTTTGCTCTTTGTATAGTGGAATCCCCAACAGATTTTTCGGAGATATGTGTTTATTGCTTGTTGAGGGGAAGACAAGGTAAGATCCTATAAATTTCTTTTATTGGAAATGCTATGCATGACAGATGCATTACGAGGAAATCCTTACAGTTGGATACGCAGTCTTCATACTATGTCAGTCGATTCATGACTGTGAGTTGTGATACTCTACCTCTTGGATTACTAGTGGAATAATTGGGGGTCATGATTACGAAGTGATCATAGGATCATGTATTCAGATGAGAGGACTTTAAGCATTCTCTATAATTTAGCAAACTCTTTGTGAGCCTATCCTCTTAGCCTAAAGTTTACTTGATGTCCACTAAAATTTCATTCTTGGGTTAAGAATTCGTCTAGGCTAAGAGAAACCAAGTGCAAGGAACACATGCATTTGCTAGTATAATGTACCGCTTGTATTTTGAAAAGACCTACCTAAGAATTTTGATTAAGAATTATTTTGTGAGTTATTA